>CAUYLG010030244.1:0-12681 GCA_963573385.1 Cacajao melanocephalus | reverse complement strand
GCTCCTCCGCCGGGAATCTCCTAGTCTGTGGGCAACAAAAATTCGTCTGAAAGTGCGGCGTCCACTCGCTCTCTGTGCTTTCACTGGGAGCTACAATCCTGAGCTGTTGTTAATCGGCCATCTTGGATCTCTCTCTCCTGTATTTTTAGTAGAGACGGGGTTTCACCATGTTGCCTAGGCTGGTCTCAAACTCCTGAGCTCAGGCAGTCCACCCATCTGGACCTCCCAAAGTGCTGAGATTACAGGCATGAACCCCACCACACCCAGCCTGAAACACTTTTAAACTGTGAACATTTCAAACTCTTTTTTTCTTAATGTGTAAGATGAGATGTGTTAGTGTGTATTTACTGCTAAAATATAAAATAAACACATTAAAACAGAAGTTTATTGATAGTGATTCAGCTGATGTTTTGACTGTCCTTCAGTTGAATGGTCAGAATCCTGAAAGTACTATTTGTATTTCATGTGGAACTGCAGCTTCCACCTTGCTACAAAATTCTAAACATAGCTCTCATTAACTGGAAGTATTCCCTATGAGTGATTTGACATTCCACCTGCATTTTCCTGAGACCTTGTTGAGGATCATCCTGTTAAGGTTATATCGTTAACAGTTTCAACCAACTAACTGGTAAGAGAAGACACAGAAGTGCCAGACCTGAGAGCAATCAAACACATCGCTGAGCTACAGATGAACCCAGAGTGATAGAATCAGCTCTCCTTAGAGGTTACATTGTGGAGTCTTACCTGGATTGCTGCACTAAGTTCAGTCCTGGGTTTTATTTGATAAATAAGGCCTGGCACCCTTGTGCTTCTCTGTGGCCCTGCATTCTAACTTCAGATGCCCAATTTATCAGTCTTTTCTGTTACGTTGCATGATTCCTCACACCTTTCACTTGTTTGAGGCCCTAGTATATGCCAACTACAGTTTACACTTTGGGTTCATTACTTCATTTCATCTTCAGCTCTTTTAGGTAGATTTCTCAAGTGTTAAGCTTCTAGAGCCTTTTTTTTTGTTTTTTTGGAGACAGAGTCTTAACTCTCACCTAGGCTGGAGTGCAGTGGCGGAATCTAGGCTCACTGCAACCTCTGCCTCCTGGATTCAAGCAATTCTCCTCCCTCAGCTTTTCAAATAGCTGGGATTACAGTCACGTGCCACCACACCTGGCTAATTTTTGTGTTTTTCATAGAGACAGGGTTTCACTATATTGGCCCGGCTGGTCTTGAACCCCTGACCTCGTGATCTGCCCACCTCAGCCTTCCAAAGTGCTGGGATTACAGGCATGAGCCACCACACCCAGACTTTTTTTTTGTTTTTGTTTTTGTTTTGAGACAGAGTTTCACTCTTATGCCCAGGCTGGTGTGCAATGGTGCGATCTTGGCTCGCTGCAACCTCCGTCTCCTGGGTTCAAGCAATTCTCCTTCCTCAGCCTCCCGAGTAGCTGGGATTACAGGCATGCACCACGATACCCAGCTAATTTTGTATTTTTAGTAGAGATGGGGTTTCTCCATGTTAGTCGGGTTGGTCTCGAACTCCTGACCTCAGGTGATCCGCCTGCCTCGGCCTCCCAGAGTTCTGGGATTACAGGCATGAGTCACCACACCCGACCTCTAGAGCCATTTTAATACCACAGCCATAACTTCTAACGTGGGGCAAGTGCTAACCCTTGCAGAATTCCTTTTACTAGGTTTTTACTCGTAAGATTAGGTCAATAATGATTAGTTTTACCTTGATTTCTACCCAAATGGTTTATTTACTGGTTCAGGGATACTTTCTTCCACCAAAACAGAGAGAGAATATGCAAAAAGTTACTGACCTCAGTTTTATCTGGGAGTTGATGCTGGGGATTTTAACTTGTAAAGTTAATGTTAGAATTTTTAGATCCCTTTGGATTTTTGTGGTAAATACATTCCCTCAACTATTTGCATTTATGTTGGTTTCAGTAAGTATTCTTGTTTTTGTTTTGGGCTGCATTTGGACTTACTCCTTTTGAAAAAATTCCTTCAGTTCACCCAATAAAATAAGTAAAAATCAGCCATTTGCACTGTGGTCAGGAAACAGTCAGCAGTATTAGTGTCGGCTCTCTGAGTTTGGGATGAAGGAATGATCATCATTTATTAGTTTAGTTCACTTGTTTTTCCTCTTTGTGTTAAGGCTATCATTCAAAGGCAAACAGTTCCCAAGGTTTTGAATTGAAAATATGTTCTTAGGGCCGGGCGTGGTGGCTCATGCCTGTAATCCAGGCACTTTGGAGGCCAAGGCGGGCGGATAACCTGAGGTCGGGAGTTCAAGACCAGTCTGACCAACATCGTGAAACCCCGTCTTTAAAAAAAATAATAAATAAATAAATAAATAAATAAACTTGTTCTTAGTAGATTTGCTGATTCGTATGTTTTGCTTATACTTAAGGCCAAATATTTCCTTGAAGATGAGTTTGTTAATAAACATCAATGGAAAAACAGCCTCAAATTTGAGAGTTCTGAAGAATCTGAATTTAAAGAGAGTATCTGTAGGATAGCAGACTATAAGTTTCTAGTTTTTGGATTAACATGGTTTGTTTAGCATGCTTACTGTGGGAGTGTTCAAGGATCTTAGAATTTGTTTTTCTTAAGCAAAGAAGTTACTGAGTTTTTGTCACTTGTGTATATTGAGAAGGTTTCCTCCCATCGTGTGGGTTCATATCTTAAAATTAAAGTAACCCCGGCCAGGCGCGGTGGCTCACGCCTGTAATCCTAACATTTTGGGAGGCCGAGGTGGGTGGATCACTTGAGGTCAGGAGTTCAAGACCACCCTGGCCATCATGGTGAAACCCCATCTTAAAAAAAAAACAAAGTAACCTCTAAGCATATATCCTCAAGTGTGTATCTTCATGTGTTAAACAGCTACATATTAGTTTAATATGAATGTTTTTTCAGTAACAAGTGAATTTTTCTCAAAATAATATGAAATTTTTCAGAATCCAAGTGCTTGCAGTGATGGCAGTTCATCTTGGTACATAGAATCAAGTCCAGGAGATTCTTCCAGTGACCTGGGTCTTTCAAAAGTCTGAGAGAGCAGCCCAGGAGATACAGATGACTCAGGGCTGGGAAAGGGAAGCTTCCTGAAGATGTAGCAGCCAGCTTGTAAAGAATTCTTCAATAGCATATTGTTAAAATTGCTTCAAATAGTATAAACAATTAACAGTCCCTGTAAGAATTGTAATAATCACTTAGCTTTTTTGACATTGTTACCTTCATAGAATGTGTATGTAGTAGAGGAGTTTGGAAATATATCTTTCTTTCTCTTCCAGATGTAAAATTGTTGAAAAGGAGACAGTCTTACTACTAATCAGGCTGATTAAAAATGTAGAATGAATTAGGCAAGTTGGGCTGCTAATGCCTTGCCTCTGAATTGAACAGCCACAGACAAACCAGAATGCACCTCAGGGCAAAGGAACAAATCTAGATGAAGCCAAACCCAACATGCTCCTTTATTTTCCCCATCTCATCTGTGAGATGAGTTCCTCCTCCCAAAGAGGAGTAGGTGAGAGGAGGTGAGAAAGAGGTCATGTCCCATGCTCCCAGGGATCAGAATTTTCCTTCCTTTTAGGGAAATGGGATGAATGGAGGATTCCTCCTTATCTCTTAAAAAAAAATAATAAAGCTAATTTTTCCTCCTGGTTTTGTTGGGGCTTATTTAGTATGCTAAAATGTATATGTTTATCCAGCTCAGGAGTTGGAAGTTGTTTTCCTGCTTACAAATTCATTTTGCCATAGTGTCCTGTAATTTTTCTTCCATAATAATATTTTTAAAAATATTAATTAAAAGTTACAGTTATTTCAAATAAATAGCAGATAGGGCATTGGATAGCAGTACTAAATCATTGAAAACAAAAACTTCTTTATTGGTGTTTTGTTTTTATATAGTTTAGGGAAAGGCTTTTTAAACCAAGTTTCAGGAGAAAAAAATGAAAAATCTTTTTTTAAGATTTTAGATAACATGCCAGGCACAGTGACTCACACCTATGATCCCAGTGACTCTGGGAAGCAAAGGCGGGAGAATCACTTGAGCTCAGGCGTTCAAGATCAACCTGGGCAACATAATGAGACCCTGCTGGTACAAAGAATTTAAAAATTAGCCAAGCATGGTGGTGTGTGCCTGCAGTCCTGGCTGTTTGGGAGGCTGAGGCTGGAGGACCACTTGAACCCAGGAGTTGGGGCTGCAGTGAGCCATGATCATGCCACTGAACTTCAGCCTGAGTAACAGAGTGAGACCCTGATGCTTAAGTTTGTTTGTTTTTTTTTAAATAAAGATTTTAGATAACATATATAGAAATGAAATCATTTTAGTTTGGTTTGTGTCTTCTCCACATCTTTTCTAACTGCATTCTATTCTTATTCCTAAGGTAAAATGGCATTTGCAAAGGGAGAAAATGAAGGCCAAACAGAAGCAGACTCCAGCTTCTGCAAAAACTTGGATTCACAAATGTCCCTGAACAGAAAATGAAGCTCACTTCAGAACACACACTCTCTGCCTTGAAAACTAAAGAAACTTATTACTTTCTTTTCACATGACCACAAGTCCTCTGATGGAAATGTACAGCAGAAACTCTTGAGAGAGAGGCTAAAAGCAACTCTGTTCTCCCCCTTCCCCTAGACTTTTCTTACGAAAAGTCAATAATTAAGCAAATTGCTTAACACTTGGTTCCAGTTCCTGCCTATCTGGAGTTTAAATGCATAATACACCGTTAATTTCCACGCTGCAGTTTTTATTTTAAAGAAAGTAACAAGATGTCTTTACACTGACACTGAAAATTAATCAATTTTAGAGCCAGGAATTCCCATGTTAACAGGAAGAAATAGAAGTCTACTGAATTAATTTTTTAAAAGAAAAGAGATCAAATATTTCTTTGTTTTTCCTTTTGGAAACTTTTATGTATAATTCTTTCTGCCTGCCTACTTTTCTGCAAAAATGAGATGTACAGATTTCGGTTCCCTGCTATGAAAAGTGATGTGGTGGCAATTTTATAAATGTTGCTTTCTGATTTTTATCAGAGTGAGAAAATAATTAAAATTATTGATTTGCAAGTAGTAAACAGTTCATATTTTGATTTCCCCTCATTTTAGTTTAATATAATTTGCAATAAATGTACATATTGTTTGTTTCATAAAGCATATCACTTTTAAAATGGTTTTTACTCCTGTGATTATGTTGGAATATTTGGAATTTTAAAGGAGTAAAGACTGTCCAGCATTTGGTTTTATAATGTTTGTCACCAGATTTTTATTAATAATGTAAAAAAAAAAAAGTCAATTTTTAAAAAATAGTTGGACTTTGGCAGCTTTGTAAGGAAAGTTGGAGATGTTTTAGGATTGCTGTCAATTTTCAGCATTGTGCTATTGGGAAATAAGTGTTTTGCTTTGGTCTGATGGTCTGGGCTCATTTTTATGTTTATTTTAGAAAACTGTTGCATCAATATGTTATGTTCCTTGGTGTTGTTCAGCATAGGTAATGTGTGCACATTTTGTGTACACATAATCATATTTAAGTTTTTTGCATAAAATAAATGCTTCTAGATGTCATATGGCAGTCTTTTTAATCTTTTTATCATATGCTTGTGAATTTTTTCATGTTAAAGAGCTAAAGTCATAACATGATTACAGTCAACTCTCCATTATCTATATAAAATAGTGACTATGCCTCAGGTTTTTAACTTTTTGGTAATCATAAACTTACAGCAAAATAAAGAAGTCATATAAGACCTGATTCCGGAGGAACTTGAAATTTGTCTTTTTCTCATGACCAGAGTTCTGTCCTCCCCCATTGTCCACTATAGGGTCATCCCCAAAACCCTGGCAGAATGTGCTGATTCCATTTTCTTACTCACTCCTAGCATGGGTTAAAGGAAACAAACAACATTTGTGTTATAACTTGGTCTTGATAGGCTGTAGTTAGTATACGTGAGATAGAAAAGAAACAATGAAGCGCATCAAAGGTGGGTGATTCTGTAGAGTGAAGTTTGAGAGTAAATGTCACTTACGTTCTCATAGATAATCAAGAGTTGGCTGTGTATTGATTGACTGAAAGATGGGTAGTTATTTTAAATATGCATATACACACACATTCAGGTATCAGAAGATGTTTAGGGAACAATGGATACCAATGATAGAAAACGATACAGGGGCAGAAAAAGCCCTACTCTTCCTTATTGCCTCTTCAGAACCCTTTAGACAGTATAAACTATTGCCTCCAACATGCTGAAAAAAAGAGTATCTATGCATAAGTATCAGAGAAGTCCCTCAAGCAAGCAGTAGGTGTGTTACATTTAAAAAGAGTTTAAAGTTCTCTTAGCATCAGACAACTTGATTCCTAAGGTTTCCATCGTGTCACCAACAAAAAGTGCATTGATAGGGGCCTTTGGCTCTTCCTCCCTTTGATTAATTGCCCAACATCACAATTTAATAGATGACCAAGTGTGGCATCATATTAAAACATAGCAGAACTATCTGCATCAATATATTCCTGTTTATATTTTTGCAGGAGACGAGTTACTTGAAAGGATCTGGTCCTTGTGTGATGTAAATGGCCCACCCCAATTTTGTAACATGATGCAAGTGTCTGGCACTAAGGGAAGCAAGAGCAGGATTGTAGAGAGATCAAGCTGATGGGGAGGGACTTGTTTACGGGAAATTTTTTAGTTTTCCTTTTTGAAGGAAAACATAAAAATCCCTTAGGAATTTGGTATTCACATCTCAGAGAACAACACAAAAGTGCAGACTTATATTTGAGAATTAATGTTAACCCTTTGTGTCTAGTTTGAAGCTTCTTGTATTTGTCTAAAACTACAAGCCAGAATTTTGTATCTCCTTTGATAAAAAGTGTGTATAATGTAAAGTAGTTTTGCATATTCTTGTGCTGCACATGGGCTGAATTTTTAAATTTTTTTTAAAAACTTGAAGCAGAACCTTGTAATTTGTGTAAATGACAAGTGTAAAATCCTACCATAAAATGCTAAAGATATGCACTGTTTCAAATAAAACCAAGAAATGCAGCATTATATAGTAGTGTGGAGCCCTGAGTATTCATGTACCCCTGGTATGTCACAAGTTGATAAAATGTCTTTGCATATTTTCTGTTGAGATGCTGGAGTCTGAATATCCTAATTAGAAATCAAAAGCCACCTTCAAACTTCCTGGCTGTGTACTCTGATGCAGCTTACAGTGACTAAGGAAGAACATCGAGTAATAATAAATTCTGAGGGACATTCAGAATTTCCAAACAAGAGGTTGGTTTTGGGGAGTGGCTTTTTTTTTTTTTTTTTTTTTAAAGATGGAGTTTCACCATGATGGCCAGGCTGGTCTTGAACTCCTGACCTCAGGTGATCCACCCACCTCAGCCTCCCAAAGTGCTAGGATTACAGGCGTGAGTGACCGCGCCTGGCTGGCCTTTTTTTTTTTTTTTTTTTTAATGAAATCTTACTCTGTTGCCCAGGATGGAGTGCAATGGCATGATCATGGCTCACTGTAGCAGTCCTGCCCCAGGCTCCTAAAAAAGCTGGGATTACAGGTGTGAGCCACCAGACCTGGCCAAGAGGTTACTTTTTTAACCTAAGAACTTAAAAGCCTTTTATTCATACTGGCCTATGGTTCATCTGTTCATTGCAAGTTTTGAAACTTACACATTTTGTTATGAAACTCATATTTAGTGTCATAACAAATTGAAGAGAGCAAGCAGATTACATAAATGTATCTGGAATAAGGTGACCAGAATGAGAGGTAAGAAAAGCTATCATGCCCGGGCATGGTGACTCACACCTGTAATCCCAGCATTTTGGGAGGGCAGCCGAGGCAAGTAGGTCACTTGAGCTTGAGTTCAAGACCAGCTTGGGCAACATGGTGAACCCCGTCCCTATCAAAAATAGAAAAGTCGGCTGGGTGTGGTGTTGCACGCTTGTAGTCCCAGTTACTCAGGACACAGGTAGGAGAATCACTTGAGCCTGGGAGTCAGCGGTTGCAGTGAGCCAACATTGAACCACTGCACTCCAGCCTGGGCAACAGAGCAGAACTCCGTTTCAAAAATAAATAGCCCAAGTGCAGTGGCTCACACCTGTAATCCCAGCACTTTGGGAGGCCGAAGCGGGTGGATCACCTGAGATCGGGAGTTTAAAACCAGCCTGGCCAACATGGTGAAACCCCGTCTCTCAAATTAGCCAGGCGTGGTGGCACACGCCTCTAGTCCCAGCTATTCGTAAGGCTGAGGCAGGAGAATCACTTGAACCAGGGACGCAGAGGTTGCCGTGAGCCGAAATTGTGCCACTGCACTCCAGCCTGGGCAACAAGGACTCCCATCTCATAAAGGCCTGAAACGTGTCCATTGTACCACTGCACTCCAGCCTGAGTGACAGGGTAAGACCCTGTCTCAAAGGAAAAGCTATCATGACTAGTTTTGTATTTTACCAATAATGGGTTGTCTTTCCACCCCCAATACTTGCATTGACAAGACTTTTTTTGTCTTTGCTACTCACATAAACTGTCCTGCTCTGACAAGCAGCTCTGTAGCCTGCTTAGGTAATGGTGATAGCATTTCCTACAAGGAGTCGGCTATAAGCCAGCAAGGTAGGGAGGATGGAAATGAGAGTACAGAATCAAGCACTTTTCTACTGAAAGAAACCACACCTTCAACTTTTCACTCCCATGAGAGTAAAACCTTCACTTATTTCACTATTGTATCTTATTTCAAAGTCTTAGCAAGGCAACATAGAACCCATCTCTACCAAAAATTTTAAAAAATAAGCCAGACGTGGTGCATGCCTGTTTTCCCAGCTTTTCGGGAGGCTGAGGTGGGACAACCGCTTAAGCCCAGGAGGCAGAGGCTGCAGTGAGCTGAGATCGCACCACTCCACTCCACCCTGGGTGACAGAGACCTTGTCTCAAAGAAAAAAGTCTAACAGGAACACGTACAAGGTCTCATTTCTAAGGAGCCTAGGCCAGGCTGCTGATCAGTACTTCAGTTTTGGGGTGATGCTCCAACGTTTCTTCATCAATACTGATTGCTAACTTAAAGCACCTTTCTCCCCTCGTTCTCAGGTTACTCCTGTTGTTCTTGAGCAAGGACCATGTCATTTGGAATAAATCCTGTTATTTTTAGTAAACAGCCCTACATTCTTCCAGAAGAAGCTTGGATAGTGACATGGTTTGGCTCTTTGTCCTCACTCAAATCTCATCTCTTGCATTGGAACCAAATCATTAAAAATAAATAAATAAATAAAAATCTCAAATTGTAATCCCCACATGTTGAGGGAGGGGCCTAGTGTGAGGTGACTGCATGGGGGCAATTTCCCCCATGCCGTTCTCTTGATAGTGTAGTTCTCACTAGATCTGACGGTTTAAAAGTGTGGCCCCTCCTGGCTCTCAGTCTCCCCTGCCGCCATGTAAGATGTACCTAGCTTCCCTTTCCCCTTCCACCATGATTAACTTTCCTGAGGCCTCCCCAGCCATGCGGAAATGTGAGTCACTTAAACCCCTTTCCAGTCTCAGGCAGGTTTTTATGGTTTTTTGGGTTTTTGTTTTGTTTCGACTGAATTTCACTCTTGTTGCCCAGGCTGGAGTGCCGTGGTGCGACCTCAGCTCACTGCAACCTCCGCCTATTGGGTTCAAGTGATTCTCCTGCCTCAGTCTCCTGAGTGGTAGTATTTTTAATAGAGACAGGGTTTCACCATATTGGTCATGCTGGTCTTGAACTCCTGACCTCAGGTGATCCACCCGTCTCAACCTCCCAAAGTGCTGGGATTACAGGCGTGAGCCACTGCACCCAGGTGCAGGCAGTTCTTTGTAGCAGCTTGAGAATGGACTAATACAAAAAACAACTAAGTCAGTAAGACATGTAAGGAGCACCATAGTGCTGAGTCCGATCTGCAAAAGCCAACTAGAAAATGGGGAGTTGCCATTTTTCATCATTGCAGGCATTTATGTAATCCATAGACACTAGGCACAATGCCGGGCCAGACATTAAAAATACCAAGATGGTTTGCCTTACAAGAACTAGCAGCAAGTAACACAGGCAGCTGCAACTCTCCAGGTGATACATTTTGTGTGGACTTCAGAGCCCTGATGGATGCCGTAGAAGCAGGAAATCCCCACCTTTTCTACACAGTAAAGGGCAGTTCTGAGAACTGTTATGAGCATGTAGATGCCTAAAGAAGTGACTGGGCCAGGTGCAGTGGTTCACGCCTGTAAAGGCGGGTGGATCACCTGAGGTCAGGAGCTCAAGACCATCCTGACCAACATGGAGAAACCCCATCTCTATTAAAAATACAAAATTAGCTGGGTATGGTGGCACATGCCTGTAATCCCAGCTACTCAGGAGGCTGAGGCAAGAGAATAGCTTGAACCTGGGAAGTAAAGGTTGCAGTGAGCTGAGATCGTGCCATTGCACTCTAGCCTGGGCAACAGGAGCTGGAAACTCTCTCAAAAAAAGAAGGGACTGGCCTGAGCCAACCACCCTGCCTCAGGGGATGAGGAGCTGGGCCTGAAGCTGGAGGCGGCTCTCCAGGCTGAGGGCTGGGGAAAGGCCACCGTTTCAGTGATGACCAACACTCCTTAACCTTCCCTGCGCCCTGTTACTCTGCAGAAGAGCTGGCTCCAGTCCTCGTACCTCTCTGTACACAGTAGTCCAGAGGGTCACGCCCCACTCAAAGCACAAATTCTGGTGTGTCAGTAATTCCCATGGCTTCTTTGGACAAACTGTGCAACCTTATGAGCTTAGTGAATTTCTCCAAAGCAAGGCAGCATCCCCAGGAAGCGCCCATTTCTTGAACCCTTTTTTTTTTTTTTTTTTTTTTTTTAGACAGAGTCTTGCTCTGTAGCCCAGGCTGGAGTGCAGTGGCACGATCTTGGCTCACTTCAACCTCTGCCTCCTGGGTCCCGGTTCAAGTGATTCTCCTGCCTCAGCCTCCTGAGTAGCTGGGATTATAGGCACATGCCACCGTGCACAGCTAATTTTTATATTTTTAGTAGAGACGGGGTTTCACCATGTTTGCCAGGCTGGTCTTGAACTCCTGACCTTGTGATCCGCCCACCTCGGCCTCCCAAAGTGCTGGGATTACAGGCGTGAGTCACCACACCCAGCCTTTCAGAGCCTTTTGAAGAGATTCACCCTGGTGGCCCCCCCACCCCTAACCCAAGAAAACCCTGACAGTTTTGCCTTGTGGGTGCATCTGGAGGAAAGTCTCCTCCAAGAGGAAAGTCAACTGCAGGGACTGAAAGAGAAGCTGTCTGTCCCTTTGCAACCCCCCTCAGGCTAAAAGCTGAAAAGCAAAATACTGGTTACCCCAAAACTACCTTACTTTCAGATGTAGACCAGACCCAGTGGCTACGGTCTCTGCATTTTTTGCCCATTTGGCAGCTTGGCCTGCCCATGAGAACTTATAATTATGAGCAGCAGGGTGTGTCTTTTTAGAAGCCATGACTCATTGGGGATATTAAAAGTAGACAGGCCCTCATTTTCTTCTCTCCACACATACACAACTCGGAGGTTCTCTTGATGACAAGGCATCCACACAGCATGGTAGTCAAACGTTTCTCAATCCCCACAGCTGATTCAGAGGAAAACATTCACAAAGACTGTGTAAAAGCTGGCGAGGTGCTAACTAAATTTTCCCTATTTTCCTTGCCTGTAAAATGGGGACTGTCAGATTAAGTAGGCTGGTCACAGTGACTCATGCATGTAATTCCAGCACTCTAGTAGTCCAAGGCGGGAGAATTGCTTGAGTCCAGGAGTTTGAGACCAGCCTGGGTAACATGGTGAGACCCCATCTCTTAAAAAAAAGAAAAAAAAGTACATGGGCATGGTGGCAAGTGTGCACATGTAGTTTCAGTTTTTTGGGAGGCTGAGGTGGGAGGATCACCTGAGCCCAGGAGGGAGGGGCTACAGTGAGCCATAATCACACCACTGGCTGACCGAGGGAGACTGTCTAAAAAATTTTTGTAAACTCAAATATTGTAAACTCAAATCTCATGGTAATTCTACCTTTTCATGGAAATGACAGGGACGTGTTTGTTGTCTGAATAACTTTTTTTTTTCCAGATGGAATCTTGCTCTGTTGCCCAGGCTAGAGTGCGGTGGCGCCATCTCGGCTCACTGTACCCTCTGCCTCCCGGGTTCAAGCAATTCTCCTGTCTCAGCCTCCGGAGTAACTGGGATTAAATTCCTAAGTAGGAAAATATTTTGGCCTCCTCCACAGTCAGTCCACCGGTTCTACACCAATGAAGGATGGTCCAGGGTGGACACAGCCTCTCCCTCCAGCGTGGGTCCTCTTCACAGCTCTGGAGCTCCCTGACTGGGCTTGGCTCAGGGCATGTCCCTTCCTCATTACTAGGGTAGGTGGGAGGGCCTCCTAAGAACTTTGTCCAGGAGCCCCAGGTTTGGCCTCCTGAGCTGGACTCTGCATCATTTTATTTATTTATTTATTTATGAGACAGTCTCATGAATTACAGGCATGTGAGACCATGCCCGGCTAGTTTTGTATTTTTGGTAGAGACCAGGTTTCTCCATGTTGGTCAGGCTGGTCTCGAACTCCAGACCTTAGGTGATCCACCCACCTTGGCCTCCCAAAGTACTGGGATTACAGGCGTGACCCAACACGTCCGGCTTTCACGTCCACTACATTTTTTTTTTTTTTTTTTGAGATGGAGTTTTATTCTTGT
>CAUYLG010030243.1:0-58894 GCA_963573385.1 Cacajao melanocephalus | reverse complement strand
CCCTCCACCTCCTCCCTCCTCCCTCCTCCCTCCCCCTCCTCCCTCCATCCTCTTCCTCTCTCTACCCTCTCACTCCTCCTTCCATGCTCCCTCCCGCTCCTCCCCACTCCTCCTCCTCTCTTCCCCCTTCCTCTCCCTCCTCCTCCCTCCCCTTCTCCCTCCTCACTCCTTCCTCCCCATTCCTCCTCTCTTTCCCTTCCACTCCCTCCTCCTTCAGCCCCTTCTCTCTCTTCTCCCCTTCCTCCCCATCTTCCCCACTCCTTCTCCTTCCCCCCTCCCCCTTTCTTCTGCTTCCCTCTCCCTCCTCCTTCCTCCCCTCCTCCCTTCTCCCCCCCCTTCCCTCCCACTCCTCTCCAGTTCACCTCCCTCCCTCTCCCTCCCCCTCCTCCCACGCCCTCCTCCCACCCCTCCCCGCCTCAGAAGTCCTCCATTACCCTCCTCCTTCCCTCCTCCCTTCTTCCCTCCTCTCTCTCCCCTCCTCCCTCTCCCTCCTCCTCCTTCCCCATTCCTCCCTCATCCCCTCCCTCATTCTGCTACTCAATCCTCCTTCTCTCTTCCCTCCTCCCTCTCCAATCCTCCCACCTTCCTCCGTCCTCCCCTCTGCCATCCCCACTCCACCTCCCCTCCTCCATCCTCCTCCTCCTTTTTCCTCCCCTTCCCTCCCCTCTTCTCCATTTTCCCCCTCCTCACCTCTGCTCCCATCTCCTTTCTTCCTTTTTATCTCCCTCTCCCTTCCCCACTCCTCTCTCTTCCCCTTCCCCCTCCCCCTCCCCCTCCCCACTCTGTTTTCCATCCAGCTGGTCTGTGCTGGGGCCAGGCCCAAGCTGAGGCTGAAATCAGGATCCCCCATGCACCAGGGTGCGGCATGGCGGCCCCAGGAGACCCGGGTGACCTTCGGCTGACCCAGCCCACCCTCTCCGCTGCCCACCCCCTCTGCTGCCCACCCCTCAGCCTTGGTGCCCAGGCTGCTCCTCCTAACCAGATCCCATCACCTGCAAGGCCAGCAATGCCAGTGGGTGGGTAGGTTCAGTCACGAGGCCACTGGGTGACCAGATAGAAAGTTTTGGATGATGGGTAGAAGTTCACGTACTGGAGAAGGTGCTGAGAGCGTATCCAGCCAGGAGTGGGGGTCATGGCAGACCCTAGTCATGCCCTGCCCTCACTTGGTCCCTACCTCCACCCCCTCCCTTTCTCCTCCCAGCTTGGGATCGGAACTGACTAGGTTGTTTCCCGTGACTCCGTTTTCTCCCAGGTAAATGGAATTATCACCCTGCCCTATTTTCCATCTACTTACCTGTAGCCTCAGCTCGTACTCCCCCATCAGCACCTCCAGGAAGCCCCCAGGGTTTCTTCTGCCCTGATGGGGTCAGCACATTTGTTCCAGGCCTTGCCCATCCCTTCTAAAGGACTTGGGGTGGGGGGTCCCCTGAGAGTAGAGACCTGCTTTCGTGTCCTCTGAATCCTCAGTGCTCAGTGAGGCATACAGAGGCTGGCATACAGCAGGAGCCAAATATTTGCTTGAAGGGTGGACTGCATTGGGAGCTGAATAAGGACGTGTTGAGTGAAGTGACAGGAGACGGGTGGGGGCGGCTGACGCACGCTCAGGACAGGCACGCTTCTCCTGCCTCTGCCGCTGTCTGGGCAGGGGATGCCATTGCAGGGGAGGCCCAGTCATTTGTTCCAACTAGTTAGAGTTCATGACGGCCACATGCAGTGACTCACGCCTGTCATCCCAGCACTTTGGGAGGCCAAGGTGAGTGAATCATCTGAGGCCAGAAGTTTGAGACCAGCCTGGCCAACATGGTGAAACTCCGTCTCTACTAAAACTACAAAAATTAGCCGGGCACAGTGGTAGGTGCCTGTAATCCCAGCTACTCAGGAGGCTGAGGCAGGAGAATCACTTGAACCGGAGAGGCAGAGGTTGCAGTCAGCCAAGATCACACCACTGCACTCCAGCCTGGGTGACAGAGCAAAACCCCATCTTGAAAAAATAAAATAAAAATAAAGCTCACGAGCCCCAGTGCTTCCTGTAAGTCTAGAGCTTTCAGTGAGGATCCTTGCCTTGTCCTGGATTTAGGGAAGTTTCCAGATAAGAGTGATTTGTTGGGCCAGGTGCAGTGGCTCATGCATATAATCCCAGCACTTTGGGAGGACAAGGTGAGAGGATGGCTTGAGCCCATGAGTTCGAGACCAGCCTGGGCAACATAGCAAGACTCCATCTCTACAAAAAAATAAAAAAATAAGACAGGTGTGGTGGTGCATGCCTGTAATCCCAGCTACTCAAGAGGCTGAGGTGGGAGGATTGTGTTAGCCTGGGAGGCGGAGGCTGCAGGGAGCTCTGATCGTGCCACTACACCCCAGCCTGCACCATAGAGCAAAGCCCTGCCTCTAAAAATAAACAAGGAAATAAATAATACAAACATCATTACATGCATGTGAGATATTTTCTAGATGCAGGGGATGCATCCAGGGTCCCTGCTCCCGTGGAGTTTCAGTTAAATGGTGGATGCTGACAATAAACCAGTACAGTAATTTTGGAATCAATGCTTGGAAGGCTAGACGGGGATGGAGCAGAGAACAGCGTGTGACTGGAGGACAGGGGTGGGCGTTGGCGTCCAGGTGGTCTGAGAAGGCGATATCTGAGTTGAGAGCTTTGAATGATAGAAACGTTAGTGGTAAGTGGGCCGGGCGCAGTGGCTCACGCCTATAATCCTAGCACTTTGGGAGGCCGAGGTGGGTGGATCACCTGAGGTCAGGAGTTCAAGACCAGCCTGGCCATCATGGTGAAACCCCATCTTAAAAAAAAAAAAAAAGTGGTAAGGGAACAGCCAGTGCAAAGTGCTGAGTCTGCAAACAGCTCATTTAATTCAAGAACAGAAAGAAGGAAGGCCTCTGTTGTGGGAATAGAGGCTGTGGGGTGACAGGAGTTGAGGCTGGAGAAGGCAAACACCCAAGGTGGGTCTTCTTGGCCATGGGGAGGAGTTGGAATCCCTGGAGCAATGATTTTTGTTGTTGTTGTTGCTTGTTTGTTTGTTTGCTTATTTGAGACAGACTCTTCTCTGTCACCCAGGCTGGAGTGCAATGGCGCGATCTTGGCTCACTGCAAACTCTGCCTCCCCAGTTCAAGCGATTCTCCTGCCTCAGCCTCCTGAGTAGTTGGGATTACAGGCACCCACCACCATGCCCGGATAATTTTAGTATTTTTAGTAGAGACGGGGTTTCACCATTTTGGCCAGGCTGGTCTCAAACTCCTGACCTCAGGTGATCCACCTACCTTGGCCTCCCAAAGTACTGGGTTTACAGGGGGGTGTTACTGGGCCCGGCCCCAAGGCTTTTTTTTTTTTTTTTTTTTTCTCCCATATCTCACGGTTGCTGAGTGGCTGGTGGGAGTGAAAACAGGACCAACCCTTTTGGAATGTAAATTGGCTTAAAAGACATTCTTACCTTTTGATCCAGAAAAATCTGGCCCGAGGAAATGTTTCTAAATACAGGAAAGTTTTTATATACAAAGATGTTTGTCATAATAGCCAAAAACTGCAAATAGTCCCCTTGGCCAAGATGAGTCCCTGATTTACTTTGCTCGCCATGGGGAACAGATGACATGATTGTTATATTTGAAAACAAAGAAATCAGTGAAATAATGTGTAACCCTGCAGAGAAAGCTGAAGTCACCACCAGGCTATGCGGTTAGGAAGATTTAGAATAATATGGAAAGCTGGCAGCGTGACAGTGTTTAGGATGCGGAAATGGCAAAGGGGAATACAAAGATGCTTTCCACTGTAAGCAAAAAAAAAGGAAAAAACTGTGTAAAATGATTTTCTGGGAAACTATAAATAAGCAGAAAAGCTGTTATCAGAAGCGAAAACAATTTAAATAGAACGATGACTGGAGAGGATGTGGAAAGATTCGTTAAAGAGTTTCCACTTCCCTGGTGGGCGCGGTGGCTCACGCCTGTCATCCCAGCACTTTGGGAGGCCGAGGTGGGCAGGTCACTTTCAGCTCAGGAGTTTAAGACCAGCCTGGGCAACATGGCAAAACCCTGTCTCTACTAAAAATACAAAAATTAGCCCAGGCGTGGTGGCAGGTGCCTGTAGTCCCAGCTACTAGGGAGGCTAAGGCAGGAGAATTGCTTGAACCCAGGAGGTGGAGGTTGCAGTGAGCTGAGAATGAGCCACTGCACTCCAGCCTCAGCGACAGGGGGAGACTCCATCTCAAAAAAAAAAAAAAAAAAAAAAAAAAGGCTGCACACGGTGGCTCAGGCCTGTAATGCCAGCACTTTGGGAGGCTGAGGCGGGCAGATCACTAGAGGTCAGGAGTTTGAGACCAGCCTAATCAACATGGCGAAACCCTGTATCTACTAAAAATACAAAAATTAGCCGGGCGTGGTAGCAGGCACTTGCAATCCCCGCTACTCGAGAGGCTGAGGCGGGAGAATCACTTGAACCCGGGAGGCAGGGGTTGCAGTGAGCCGAGATCACACTTCACTTCAGCCTGGGTGACAGCAAGACTCCGTCTCAAAAATAAATGAATAAAGAGAGCCCAGTGCTGTGTACCCCCACCCAGCCCCTGCTGCCTGCTATTGCTCCAGCCGGGCTGTTCCAGACTATGGCAGCTGTGCCGTCTGCTTCTGGCAGAGATCAAACCTAATTTGTTCCCAGCTTATTAACTTAAAGCCCATTAGAATCTTTCCCGTCAATCCATACACCCAGTGGAGATCAGACAGAGATGGGGTGAGGGGCCTTGCTCGGGACACGGTTCTCCAGAGGGAAAGGGGGGAGGGCTGGCTGGGCTTTCGGGGAACAAGGGCCTCCCGCCTCCTCAGTCTCCGTGGATGCAGGGAGCAGCTTTCATGGCAGTCAGCTCCTCTTGTTTGCACAGGGACCCGGGTACCCAGTGAACCCCCTTTTTTTGTTTTGTTTTTTTTCTTTTTATTTCTTTTTTACTTTCCCAGCGAACCCCCTTTGCAGATCAGGGAGCCAGCTGGTGGGTGGTGAGGCGGGAGTCCCCCTGGAGAACCGTGGGTCTGATAGCATGCCACCAGTCATTGTCGTGGTGACACATTACTGCATTTCTGCTCACAGCAACTCCAAGACAGGGGTAGGACTGGGCCACCTTAGGGTGGGCCGAGAGACCAAGGCTTGCAAGCCTGACCGTGGACAGAAACTGCCCATGCAAACTCCCTGAGCCCCAGGACCAGGGTCACCAGGCCGTTCAGCATCAGCCCCACGTCTGCCTTGGCCAGGACAGGACATTGCCTGCTTCCCCTGCATTCAGGCACCACGGAATCAAACTCGCAAGAGAAAATGAGACTCATGGCCAGGAGTGGTGGCTCATGCCTGTAATCACAGCACTTTGGGAGGCTGAGGTGGGTGGATCACCTGAGGTCAGGAGTTCATCAGCCTGGCCAACATGGCAAAACCCCGTCTCTACTAAAAGTACAAAAATTAGCCTGTGTGGTGGTGCATGCCTGTAATCCCAGCTACTCAGGAGGCTGAGGTAGGAGAATCGTTGAACACAGGAGGTAGAGGTTGCAGTGAGCCGAGATCGCACCACTGCACTTCAGCCTGGCAACAGAGCGAGACTCTGTCTCCAGAAAAAAGAAAAAAAAACGAGACCCAATCTGGGCCAAACAAGCAAATTCAATCAACAAATGAAGCCCCATGATCCTCTCTGGAGAGGGCAAGTGGCCTGTGTGTGCTGAACCGCGAGCTCTGCAGGACAGGGAGGGGTTGGCGCTCACCGCACCAGCTACGCACCAGGCTGTGGGCCAAGAGTGTCCTCTGCTCAGAACCTCACAGTGACTCTGGGAGGGCAGACATCACAGACAGACGGGAAGCCCAGGCTCAGAGGGGTAGAGGAGCTCACCAAAGTCACACAGCATGGCCAGGCAGATCCTGGTTCTTCCCCAGGCCGGGTCCCGTTGGCCCTGCCCAGTTAAGCTGCCCCACTAGACGCCCCCGCTCTCATTCCAGACTCCCCGTCCTGAAAACCAGACAGCCGTGCCCCAGGCCAGGCTTCTGGGACTGGGGCCCCAAGCCATAGGCGGCCTCCTGGAGCTCCATCCCCCAGGACACCCCAGGCCGGACAGGTGTGGTAAAGCCTTCCCCAGGCTGCAGGCAGCAGCTGGAGGCAGGCCCAGGACTAGAGGAGCTGCCTGGCCCAGCTCCAGGAGCTGTCAGCTGGAAGGAGCACTTCGCTACCGGCTGGGCTGCTGTGAACGAGGTTATGGGGAAGGGAGACCCAAGGAACCCAGGGTCTGCCTGGAATCCCCCTTCCAGCCACCGCCAAACCCCTCCATGCAGCTGTGCACCCCAGACCCTGCACAGGCCCATGAGGTGCCTCCCTACCCCGCCCCTCCCTGGAAGCCCCAGCCATACCCAAGCATACCCATTTATCTGTAAGGTGTAAGGGCTAGTGTTGCCTCCTCCAGGAAGCCTTCCCTGACTGCTGCATGGTAGGAGTAACTCTGAGCACTCTGAGCACGCATCCTCTTGTGGAATCCTTCCTGTGACCTCTGTGGGAGTCTCAAGGGAATGAGGCCCACAGAGGTGAAGGCAGCTGCCCAAGGCCACCCAGAGCAGAAGGCTTGAAACAGCTGCTTTCTGGGCCTCGAGACAGGGCTGGGTACCGAGGAGGACCCGGTAAGTGTTGTTGAAATAATTCTGTCAAAAGGGCTGGTTGAGGCTGGGCGCGGTGACTCACGCCTTTAATCCCAGCACTTTTTGGGAGGCTAAATCAGGTGCATCACGAGGTCAGGAGATGGAGACCATCATGGCCAACATGGTGAAACCCCGTCTCTACTAAAAATACAAAAAATTAGCTGGGTGTGATGGTTTGCGCCTATAATCCCAGCTACTCGGGAGGCTGAGGCAGGAGAAATGCTTGATCCAGGGAGTTGGAGGTTGCGGTGAGCAGAGATCGTGCCACTGCACTTTGGCCCGGGGGGCAGAGCAAGACTCCGCCTCAAAAAACAAACACAAAAACCAAAATGGGCTGGTTGAAGATCTACTGCTGGGGACGGAGGGGAAGGGACGATGCCCAGGGTGCAGCCTCATCCCCGCTGACCCCAGATGAAGGCAGGAAGGATAGCTAGACTCCCAAAGATTCATCCAGTCCCTGGATGCCTACGTAATAGCTCCTGTCTTACACTGTTGACATTAACGTGCCCATTTCACAGATAAGAAAACTGATGCCAGAGGGCCTGAGGCTGGTGCAAAGTTCCCAACTGGGCTCTAAGGGAGCACAGGGCCAAGACCTGAACCCAGGCCTTCTCACTGTCCTTCCTACTATCCTTCCCATGACCCCCCGGTCGGCCAAGGATCCTGGCCTTACCTGGGCCCCACCTGGGCCTTACATGGTTCTTACCTGGGACTTTCCTGTGCTCCTTCTAAGCCCTCTCCCCGTGGCATCGGCGTCTGCCCGGCAGACGTGCTACCCGGAGGAGCCTTTGTACTCTCTATTTACAAGAGGAGGCTGTGAGCAAATTAGCAGGGTAACCAGGGAAAACGTTTGGCGTCCGTGGGTGGGAATTGGAGCCATCTGTTCTCAAGTGCTGAGAAAACACAGGAGCGCTCCTCAGAGCCTCAGTGCCCGGCAGAGCTCAGGGATGTGGGACGAGGCACCTGCAGGCTGTGCATCCCAGGGCAGGGCGCTCACCCTCTCTGGGCCTCAGTGTCTGGATCCGTAAAACCTGCGGATCTGTCCAGCTGCACGACCCCGGGATGCTCCCTGCCTCCCTCCCCGTCCCACCTCTCTGCTCCTGGGCTCCCCCACCCTTTCTGTGTCCCCACCCCAAGACCAGACCCTTCCTGGGGAGGAAGGCTGCTGGCCTCCACCGTGACAGCCCCAGCCTGTCCAGCACTGGCCTTAGGGATTTATTTACCATCGGACTTATTTAAATGTTTCCAAGCTGAAAATAGCTTTATTGTTCCCTCTAAAGATAAAGATAATATTTCACCAAATCCAGAAATGTATGCTGTAGAAAAGTCAACCGAGAGAGAGAGAGCACCTCCCCACCCACGCCAGGCACCTGTCCCCAAGAGCAACGGCCCAGGCTCTGCCAAGCAGCTGGTCACATGGTGGGCCATGGACAGGGTGGGATCCTTGACTGGGGTATCTCAGAGACAGAGAGATAGACAGGGGTGGCAGAGGCCGGGTGCAGTGGCTCGTGCCCGTAATCCCAGTACTTCAGGAGGCCAAGGTGGGTGGATCACCTGAGGTCAGGAGTTCAAGACTGCCTGGCCAACACGGTGAAACCCCATCTCTACTAAAAACACAAAAATTAGCTGGGCGCCGTGGCTCACGCCTGTAATCCCAACATTTTGGGAGGCTGAGGCAGGCGGATCACCTGAGGTCAGGAGTTCAAGACCAGCCTGGCCAACATGGTGAAACCCTGTCTCTACTAAAAATACAAAAATTAGCCAGGCATGGTGGTGCGTGCCTATAGTCCCAGCTACTTGGGAGGCTGAGGCAGAAGAATCATTTGAACCCGGGAGGCAGAGGTTGCAGTGAGCCAAGATTGCGCCACTGCTCTCCAGCCTGGGTGATAGAGCGAGAACTTGTCTCAAAAAAAAAAAAAATACAAAAATACAAAAATTGGCCAGGCGTGGTGGTGGGAGCCTATAATCCCAACTACTGGGAGGCTGAGGCAGCAGAATCGCTTGAACCTGGGAGGCGGAGATTGCAGTGACCTGAGATCGCGCCATTGCACTCCAGCCTGGGTGACAGAGCAAGACTCTGCCTCGGAAAATGGAAAAAAAAAGAGATAGATGACAGGGAGGGAGAGAGAGGGAGAAAGAGATGCGGTAAGAGAGAGAGGGAGAGACAGAGAGAGAGAGAGAGAGAGAAGAGGAGGGGGAGAAGGAGAGGGAGACAGGAAGAGAGAAAGAGGATTACTCATCTCCACCTGAGGCCCTTCAGCTCCAGGTTCCCTGGAGGCTAGGCCTCAGGGGTGGCTCCTCTCAGGGGTGGCTCCTTGGGGACCGCTGCCCTTTCCCCCACCTCACCCTTCTCCCTAGTCAGGACAGAAGAAAGGTTTCGAGTCTGAATCTTACCGCCTCCTCACCGTGTGACCTACAACAAGTGCCTTTGTCTTACCGAGTCTCAGTGGCCTCAGGTGTAACGCGGGGTGACTACGGTAACCATGGCACAGGATTACTGTGAGATCACGTGTGACAGTCCCTGAGCCTGGGCTGGCATTGAATTGGTGCCCAGCGGCCATTTGCCATGGTCAATAGGATCAATAAAACGCCTGGGATATCTGGCTGCTCCATGGAAATTGACCCATGTAGGGCCTTTGCCGGCTGCATGGGACCTCTTGGTGAGGCTGGGCCACATCACCTTGGCCACCGGAGAGTGGGCGTGGATGTGGGCTCCTTCGCTGGAGGGAACAGCTCTGTGCTGTCCTAGAACTGCGCCCAGCAGCTCCCAAGAGCCAATTAGCACATTTTCAGGAGATACTGCGAGAAGGTTGTTAAACTCAGCCATTGTTAAAAATGAAATGAAATAAACATACAAAGGTAATACAAACTCAAAACTTATCACTGTCTAATTATTTGCTGACAGTCTGGATTCCCCAGGTTATTTGAGTCCCTGGTACCCTGTAGGGTGGAAACACCAAATGACAGTGTGCCATGCGACTGCGTTCACTCCCCCACCTTGAAATAAACCATGGACCAGCACCACGGTTCACACCTGTGATCCCAGAGCCTCAGGAAGCCCAGGCAGGAGGATCGCTTGAACCCAAGAGTTTGAATCCAACCTGGGCAACATGGTGAAACCCCATCTCTACAAAAAACACGAAAGTTAGCCGGCATGGTGGTGCACACCTGTAGTCCCAGCTACCTGGGAGGCTGAAGTGGGAGGATTGCTTGAGCCCGGGAGGCAGAGGTTGCAGTGAGCCAAGATTGTACCACTGCACTCCAGCCAGGATGACAAAAGCAAAACCCTGTCTCAAATTAAAAAGAAAAGAAGGGAAGGAGGGAGGGAGGGAAGGAAAGGAAAGGAAAGGAAAGGGAACAGGAGCCACTTGTCTGCCCCTACTTCCAACTACTGAGGTGGAAGCCCAGGTAAGAGGATCGCTTGAGCTCAGGAGTTTGAATCCAGCCTGGACAACATAGCAAGATCCTGTCTCTTAAACAATAAAAAAAAACCAGAAAAGTATGAGACAGAATGTATTTGTCTAGGAGTTTTTCTGCTTGATTTCTAACTCTTTTTTTGTTTGTTTTCTCTTTCTTTTTTTAAATTCTTTTTGATTTATAACTCTTAACTACGATGTGTGAGCCTTTCATCATTTGGTCCTCATCCCAGGCCTTGTATATTTAGGGGCGAGCCTGACTTCAAGTTCCAGACTCTAAATCTTCTTCTTTTTAGAGACAAGCTCTTGCTCCGTTTCCCTGGCTGGGCTGCTGTGGCGCAATCACAGCTCACTGCAGCCTTGAACTCACGGGCTCAAGTGATTCTCCTGCTTCAGCCTCCCCGAGTAGCTGGGACTACGTGCGCATGCCACCATGCCTGTAGTCCCCGCTACACAATTTTAAAATCTCTTTGTAGAGACAGGGTCTCACTATGTTGCCCAGCCCAGTCTCAAACTCCTGAGCTCAAGTGATCCTCCCTCCTTAGCCTCCCAAAGTGCTGAGATGACAAGTAAGAGCCACTGCACCTGGCCTCAGACTATGTATCTTTGTTCAGCTGCTTTGTCTTCTGTATACACCAGTCCCCTTGGAAACCTTCCTGGGCTGTCTGAACACCGCTGTGGTTGGTTGTTATAATTATGGGCTGTGAGCCAGATGAGGTGGTGGAAGGGTCCCAAGGTCGAGGCTCCTTGAGGCGGCTGGTCCCAGCTCACTAAGACCACAGGTTGGTGAGAGGCAGCTGGTTTTTCCCTGAAGGAGCTTATCTTGGCTGAATTCTCCTAATCCTCTTGCAGGATTAAGGAAACTCAAGGCACGTCCCGTTGATAATGCCCTTTAAGGATTTAATAAGCTTTGAGCTTTCCAAGAGAAAGCCTTGGATGAGGAATTTGAAGAACTTGCTTCAGCCGCAGACTCTGCTTCTCACTCACTGGGTGACCTTGATCTGTGGCTCCGTTTCTCCACCTGCAAAGAAAAGGGGTGAATGCTGTGGCCTGCGGTCCCTGCACGTTGTGGTCTTAGGGGAAGGCTCTGGTCGCTATAGTGTGTATTGGTTTGGAAAGCGTCCACCCCAACTACCCTTGGGGGAGGTAGGGCTGTGAGTCCCAAGCATCGCCCAGGCCAGTCATAGGACAGCGTCCATCGGAACACAGAAATTGATCAGGGAAGGGCATATGGCTCGAGCCTAGCCCATCAGAGCCTTCCTTGGAACTTTTATGAGGTCTTCCTGGATGGGTTGATTTTATAGCACCTCAACTTGGGGAGATAAGATCAAGCTGCTGTAGCCACCTGTTCGCAATGTGCCCAGCACCTATGTGCAGAATGAAGTTCATGAAGACAAGCAGAATAGCAGATGAAGCCAGAGCCAGAGCCCTGGCACCATTACTTGTGACCCTGGATCCAGCCCTGCCTGACACCTACACTGTGAGCCAGTAAATTCTCTTTTTAGCATAAAGCTGTTTGAGTGGTGTTTCTGCCACTTGGAACTGAAGGAGTGTGGGCGTACCTGTTTCCAGGAAGAAGAATCTATGGATGTCATTAAATTCCCCTTGAGTCCCCCAAAGACTAAGAAGCTCTGCTATGGTTTGAATGTTTGTATTCTCTGACACTCATGTTGAAACTTAATCCCCAACATGGCAGTATTGAGAGGTGGGGCCTTTAAGAGGTGATTGAGTCATGCAGGCTTTGCCTTCTCCAATGGAGTAATCCACTCATTAATTAACAAATTAATGGGTTATTATGGGAGTGGGATTGGTGGCCTTATAAGAAGAAGAGAGACTTGAGATCAGATGCCAGCCCCCTCACTGTGGGATGTCCTGCGCCTTCTTGGGTCTTTGCAGAAGGGAGTCCCCGCTAGCAAGAAGGGCCTCACCAGACACAGCCCCACAACCTTGGACTTCCCAGCCTCTAGAACTGTGAAAATTAAATCCTTTTCTTTAAAAATTACCCATCATTGCCTGGAGGAGGTGACTCATGCCTGTAATCCCAGCACTTTGGGAGGCTGAGGCGGGTGGATCACAAGGTCAGGAGTTCAAAACCAGCCTGGCCAATATGAGGAAACTTTGTCTCTACTAAAAATATAAAAATTAGCCAGTTGTGACGGTGCGTGTCTATAGTCCCGGCTACTCAGGAGGCTGAGGCAGGAGAATCGCTTGAACCGGGAAGCAGAGGTTGCAGTGAGCTGTCACACCACTGCACTCCAGCAGCCTGGGAAACAGAGCGAGACTTTATCTCCAAAAAAAAAAAAAAAAAGAAAGAAAGAAAGAAAGAAAGAAAGAAAAGAAACCCTGTCTCTACTAAAAATACAAAAATTAACCAGGCGTGGTGGCAGGCACCTGTAATCCCAGCTACTCGGGAGGCAGAGGCAGAGGTTGCAGTGACCGGAAATCCAGCCACTGCACTCCAGCTCACTCCAGCCTGGGCAACAGAAAAAAAAAAGTATCCAGCATCAGCAGCAGGTGTTCAGTTGTAGCAACAGAAAATAGACTAAGACAAGCCCTGCAGTAGGCTTCTTCCAGCCCCAGGTGCTCAAATCTCTCAGCAGCTACTAGTCAGTGTAACCTGCGAGGGGTCGTCACCAGATTGTGCAAATTTCATCCTCTGTTTTCCCGCCTGCCCATCTCCACTCTGCTCAGTGCCCTAGGGAGCTGCCCTGTAGGAGCCACCTCAGTTGACTCCCTGCCTCTCTCTTCCAGTGAGATTTGGCTAATGGAAGGAAGACACCTACAGGGAGTTGGAGGGAGTGAGAAAAGGAGATCAACCATATCTTCCCGACTCCCTCCCTGTGAGCTCACTCTGCCTAGAGTGTTCCTTGACATAGATCACGGCTTCCCAAGGCCCCTCTCTCTCATTCCAGATTCCGGAGTCTGGTCCTTCCCTGCTGCTATGGGCTTAGGAGCGGTCACGACTCCTTTCCTGCTGTCCCAGGTCACGGCAGTGCCTGGCGGTTCTTGACCTCCTGTTCTCCCTCGTGTAAACCACCGCTTTGTAAATAACCCTCCTTGAATTACCCTAATCTCAACCTGCTGTTTTCTCTTAGGACCTCAGAGATGCAAGAGCCACCAAAACACCTTATGATCAAATAAAAGATGTGACCCCCGGATTACGGCGTAGACCCTGGGGTGGAGCAGAGAGGGTGCTGAGTTGTCAGGAGATAGGACACGCTCAGCGTGTTTCTCGGGCAGGCAGAGTCACTCGTGGATACTCTTCTTCAATATCAGTAACACGAAAGTTCACCTAAAACAGCACAACGTCTCTCTGCTCTACCTTCTTCAGCAGCTTTTCTTTTTCTTCTTGAGACAGGGTCTTGCTCTGTTGCCCAGGCTGGAGTGCAGTGCAGTGGCACCATCATAGCTCACTGCAGCCTCAATCTCCTGGACTCAAGCGATCCTCCCACTTCAGCCTCCTGAGTGGCTGGGACCACAGGCACATGCCACCACACCCAACTAATTTTTGTGGTTTTTGTAGAGATGGGCTTTCACCATGTTGCCCAGGTTAGTCTTGAACTCCTGGGCTCAAGTGATCGTCTCCTGCTGGGAGGATCCCAAAGTGCTGGGATCACAGGCATGAGCCACCATGCCCAGCCTCAACATCAATTCTTTCTTTCTTTTTTTTTTTTGAAATGGAGTCTCTGGGCCGGGTGCGGTGGCTCACGCCTGTAATCCAAGCACTTTGGAGGCCAAGGTGGGTGGATCACCTGAGGTCGGGAGTTCAAGACCAGCCTGACCAACATGGTGAAACCCCCTCTTTAAAAAAAAAAAAAAAAAAAAAAAGACATGGAGTCTCTATGGCAGGCTCCATGGCCAAAAAAAAAAAAATAATGAAATGGAGTCTCGCTGTTGTTGCCTGGGCTGGACTGCAATGGCGTCATCTTGACTCACTGCAACCTCCACCTCCTGGGTTTCAGCAATTCCCCTGCCTCAGCCTTCCAAGTAACTGGGATTACATGTGCCCGCCACCATGCTCAGCTAATTCTTTTTGTATTTTTAGTAGAGACAGGGTTTCACCATGTTGGCCAGGCTGGTCTCAAACTTTGGACCTCAGGTGATCCACCTGCCTCAGCCTCCCAAAGTGCTGGAATTACAGGAGTGAGCCAACATCGATTCTTCAGAGCAGCATATTTCATGTTTACAATATCAACTTTATTATATTTCATTTTTAAGAGTCACGGTCTGGCCGGGCACAGTGGCTCACACCTGTAATTCCAGCACTTTGGGAGGCCGAGGCAAGTGGATCACTTGAGGTCAGGAGCTTGAGATCAGCCTGGCCAACATAGGGAATGTTGTCTCTATTGAAAATACAAAAATTAGCTGGGTGTGGTGGTGCACATCTGTAATTCCAGCTACTTTGGAGGCTGAGGCATGAGAATCACTTGAACTCAGGGAAGTGGAGGTTGCGGTGAGCCAAGATCCCACCACTGCATTCTAGGCTGGGCTACAGAGCTAGACTCTGTCTCCAAACAAAACAAAACAAAACAAAACAAAAAATGAGTCAGGGTCTGGCTGTGTTGCATAGGCTGGAGTGCAGTGTTGTGATCGTAGCTCACTTCTGCCTCGACCTCTTGGGCTCAAGCTGTCCTCCTGCCTCAGCCTCTGAAGTAGCTAACAGGCATGTACCCCCATGCCTGGTTAATTTTTTACTTTTATTTTTGTAGAGATGGGGTCTCACTATGTTGCCTAGGCTAAATAACATAATGAACGTAAGCAATCCTCTTGCCTCGGCCTCCCAAAGCGCTGGGATTACAGACGTGAGCCGCCCACGCCTGGGTAGAGGGAAGTTCTTAAAAAGGAAGCCTGTTGAGATGAAGCAGTGCACACAATATAATGTTCCGTGGGAACGCAGGATGAGTATTGCTTTGTGAAATGTGTGTCAACGTCAGGTTTTGTTGGGCGAAATAAATATGCGTGTGGGGGAGGATGGGAAGAACTCTGTCCTTAGCTAAAAGTTTGCCTGTGAGTTCTTGAACCGCTTACCTATGCAGCTGAGGGGAGACTGAGAGTCAATTTCACACAGCCCTCCCACTCCCGCTAGACGTCAAAGGGATGACCTGGAAACCCCTCTGTGGCTCCCAGCATCTTGTTCTAAGTGAGGCTGGTCATTCTCCCAGGGAGGCCAAAATGCTGAGAATTCCTATATTCTTCAATTTGTGGATTAATTCCCCATGGACTTAATTTTTCCTTTTTGTTTATTTATTTTTTTGAGACAGAGTCTAGCTCTGTTGCCCAGGCTGGAGTGCAATGGTGCGATCTCAGCTCGCTGCAACCTCCATATCCCAATTCAAGCAATTCTCCTGTCTCAGCCTCCTGAGTAGCTGGCATTATAGGCGTGCGCCACCACACCAGGCTAATTTTTGTATTTTTGGTAGAGATGGGGTTTTGCCCATGTTGGCCAGGCTGGTCTTGAACTCCTGACCTCAAGTGATCCACCTGCCTCAGCCTCCCAGAGTGCTGGGATTACAGGCATGAGCCACCACACCTGGCCTTAATTTTTCCTTTTTAGCCAAAGGTTGTGAGTGGTCTGATGGCTTCTGATCCAGTCCCATCTCAGTTTTCTGGGGCTTTTAAGGACATTTAATAATTGATGGGGCAGCTGCCTTCCGAGCCATCCGGAGTGTAGGGCGCTTTGGATTCCAGAGGAAGGGAAGTGTCAGGGAGTCAGGGAGCTTCCCTGGGACTTTATTGCCCACCCAGCACCCCACACTGTATGGCTTTGGGCAAGTCACGCCTACTCTTGGGGTCTTGGCCATCAAGTCTATGAGGAGGCGTGATTGCCCACAGTTGAAATGGCCCCTCCTCACCTCCCAAAGCATGAGGATGGGAGTGGTGGGCCCAGAGCAGGACTTGGGGAGTTCTGGGGACACACACCCAATTTGGAGGAGTTTAGGCCCAAAGGGGTTTATTCACTTGTGTAACCACGTTGGGGCTAGGGCCAGGGTGAGCCTGGGCCCCAGAAGTGGCTGGAGGCCAGGCACAGGCAGGAGGATTACTTGAGCTCAGGACGTTGAGGCTGCAGTGAGCTGAGATAGTACCACCGCACTCTAGCCTGGGTGTCAGAGAGAGACCTGGTCTCAAAAAATAAAAATTAAAAAAAAGAGAAGTGGCTGGAACCAAGAATGCCTGAGGGTTATCTCTGTCTTTGGCCACCCACACAGTTCCTGGCTCACAGCCACCCTCTTTTATTTATTTTATTTTATTGAGACAGAGTCTGGCTCTGTTGTCCAGGCTGGAGAGCAGTGGTGCAATCTCATTTCACTGCAATATTCACCTCTTGGGTTCAAGAGATCTCCCACCTCAGCCTCTTGAGTAGCTGATTTTATAGGCACCCGCCACCATGCCTGGCTAATTTTTGTGCTTTCAGTAGAAATGGGGTTTTGCCATGTTGCCCAGGCTGGTCTTGAACTCCTGACCTCAAGTGATCCTCCCACCTCGGCCTCCCAAAGTGCTGGGATTACAGGCATGAGCCACCACTCACACACAGCCACCCACTTTTATCTCCCAGGAGTGCCCAACCCTTCTCCTGCTGTTCCAATGTGAAAAATCCCAGGGGAGAATCTGATTGGCTCAGTTTGGGTCACATGGCTGTGGGGACCAGGAGGGTGGGGAAGTGGGACGGCAGACACGTGGCTGGGGGAGAAGGGGCTCTTCCTGATAAGGGGTATCTGACCAGAACAGAGAGGGTGCCGGCTTTCGAGTAATGGAGGGCTGCACCACAGCCTCGGGAGTGTTCTCCAGAGGGAGGAGAGAGCGTGGAGTTTGGGAGAAAAGGCTTCCAGGAGTTAAGTGGGAAACAGCTCCTCAAGTCTATTCTCGTCCCTTTGATCCTCAGTGGTATTGTCAATTCCATGACAACAAGAGATGCAGGCTTTTAAGTCACAAGTGATTTTCGCAAGCAACAAACTTTATATTTTTATCACTCCGAATCCTCTCAAATATTTTTATCACTCCGAATCCTCCCTGCTTTCTCAAGGGCTGTGCTTGAGGCCTGGCAGAGTCTCATCTAGAATCCACAGTGCCTCCAGGGGTGGATGACACCCCAGTGTTCTTGGGGCGCTCTTGGAATCCGCCCGGTGACGTCATTCCTGCTGCTGGGAGCTGCCTCTGTCTGGCTCCTGCTTCCCACCCCCTCCGTTCCTGTCTCCTCTGCCTCTCGAAGGACATTTGCAAGCAAATCGAGCTTTGTTGTGGATAGCGTCAGCCTCAATTTCACTTGAAACCATCATCTTCAGCTTGAGAGGCCACACGCAGTCACATAAACACAGACACCGTGACACATACATGCACAGGGACACATACACACCAACACCCCAAAAACTCTGTCACACAGAAATGCATATGCGCTTGCTTGGACACATATAGACACACACACACACACACACACACACATGCATGCAAGACACACAAACACTGAAGCACACTCAGCCACAGCCACACACACACACACACACACACACACAGATACACTTAGACATATAGATGTGTGCACAGAGATTCAGATAGGGACTGACAGACGAACAATGAAACATACAAAGGCAGTACAGATGGACAGACCCAGACACACACACACACACACACATTCAGTCTCACATAGATACACACACTTGTCAGCTGGTGCTGGACTGGTCAGTATTTAACAACCAGCGTTCTGACTTGTAGCAGTTGCTAATTTCCACAGTGTCAATATTCCCACCGGTTTCCAGTTATCATTATAAGGTCGGGGTTGGGGAGAGGCCACACCATCATCTTTGAAGCTGGGAGGAGCCGACTCTGGCACCCATGGCCACTGCCAGGCTCACACAGACACTCACAGCAACAGACACACGCACATGTACTCTGCTGAAAACTGTCTCTACCCTGGTGTCCCAGAAGTCCTGGATTCAACCCCTGGCTATGCTGTGTCTTTGATCACCTTTCTCAACCTATCTGAGCCTCTTTTTTTTTTTTTTTGAGAGTTTCACTCTTGTTGCCCAGGCTGGAGTGCAGTGGTGCGATCTTGGCTCACCACAACCTCCGCCTCCCGGATTCAAGCCATTCTTCTGCCTCAGCCTCCTGAGTAGCTGGGATTAGAGGCATGTGCCACCACACCTGGCTAATTTTGTATTTTTAGTAGAGGTGGAGTTTCACCATGTTGGTCAGGCTGGTCTTGAACTCCTGACCTCAGGTGATCCACCAGCCTTGGCCTCCCAAAGTGCTGGGATTACAGGTGTGAGTGGCTGCGCCCGGCCGGCCCCTCCCATTTCTTGTAAAATGGCAAAAGCCCATCCAGGGCTGATGGAAGGATAGGTGGTCATCTAGGAGTGCCCCACATGGAGCCTGGTGCTCAGTGGTGGCTTGGCCTTGCACGGAAGAGAGAGTGCCCTGTGACCATCTGCTCAGTCCTGGGGTCCCGGCACTGGGCTGGCACAGACACCTGTTCAGCTGCCAGAGCCCCAGGGCCACAGCTGGTGTGTGCCCATCAGCCCTTCAGCAGCTCAAGCTGTGGGTCTCTGCTGCTCTTGGGCAAGGTGTGGGTGTGTCCTTGGCATAATTTAGCACCCCCACCCCCTGCAACCTGGTCCCTCACACTTCCCAGATTTGGGTCTTGGGCAGGTCTCTCTACCTGGAGGGTCCTGCCTCGGGCCTCTCACCCTTCGGATCATCAGAGTCCACTCTGTAACTGGGCTGGTGGTGCACATCTGTAGTCCCAGCTACTTGGGAGGCTGAGGTGGGAGGATTGCTTGAGCCTAGGAGTTTGAGGCTGCAGGGAGCTATGATCACGCCATGCACTCTAGCCTGGCGAGGCAGAGCTGAGACCTTCTTTCTACAATTTTTTTTTTTTTGAGACACAGTCTCACTCTGCTGCCAGGCTGGAGTGCAGTGTCGTGATCTCGGCTCACTGCAACCTCCACCTCCCAGTTTCAAGCGATTCTCCTATCTCAGCCTCCCGTACAAAATTTTTTAAAATTAGCATTAGCCAGGTGTGGTGGTGGTGCACCTGTGGTCCCAGCTACTTGGGAGGCTGAGGTGGGAGGACCGTTGGAGCCCTGGTGGTCTAGGCTGCAGTGAGCTAAGATGGCGCTGCTTCACTCCTGCCTGGGGGGCAGAGTGAGACCCCAACTCTTAAAAAAGAAGACTTTATCAGAGAGGCAGGGCACAGTGGTTCACGCCTCTAATCCCAGCATTTTGGGAGGTCAAGGCAGGCAGATCACCTGAGGTCAGGAGTTCAAGACCAGCCTGGCCAACATGGTGAAACTCCGTCTCTACTAAAAAATACAAAAATTAGCCAGGCCTGATGGTGTGCACCTGTAATCCCATCTACTCAGGAGGCTGAGGCAGGATAATCGCTTGAACCTGGGAGACAGAGGTTGCGGTGAGCCTTGATTATACCACTGGACTCCAGCCTGGATGACAGAAGGAGACTCTTGTCTCAAAAACAGAAAGGCTGGGTGCGGTGGCTCACAACCTCTAATCCCAGCACTTTGGGAGGCTGGGGTGGGTGGATCACGAGGTCAGGAGTTCAAGACCAGCCTGGCCAATATGGTGAAACCCCATGTCAACTAAAAATACAAAAATTAGCCAGGCATGGTGGCAGGTGCCTGTAATCCAGCTACTCGGGAGGCTGAGGCAGATAATTGCTTGAACCCGGGAGGCGGAGGTTACAGTGAACCAAGATCATGCCACTATACTCCAGCCTGGGCGACAGAGACTCTGTCTCAAAAAAAAAAAAAAAAGAATTTTACCATTAAGAGATTCCACAAACTGCCTTCAAAAGAGAGGAGACAAGAGGTGTGCTTCCAGCCCTCCAGAACCTTCCCTGAATCTCCTTGCCAAACCCACTTGCCCTCAGTTCTGGGGTCTTGCCTGCACCCCAAGTTTACTCTGCGTACGGCTGTGATCTGAACTGGGGTGAGGCCGGGGGACAACCCTGTGCCCCCTTGTCTGGGCTGGAGCTCCCATTTCCGTCTCATGCCTGGGTGGGCCCTGAGGGACCCTGGGTTGGCTGGGCCGCAGACACCAGGTCCCAGTCTGTGGGCAGCCTGTTCACCGGCTCGGGCAGTACAGGGGTCTGTGGATGGGGACAGGTTGTCCCCCAGCCCACCTCTCTCTGGCCTGGGAGGAGTCCAGGCAGGCCCCCCTCCCGCACCAGGGCCAATTCAACCCTGTGGCTTCTCCGCTAATGGGCCGTCTCTTCCCTCAAAATGTTTCCTGCTGCTGGAGTGGAAGTGATTTCTTCCAATATTTCAGAGGCAAAAGACATTTCTCACCTTCCCGAGTGCCCGGAGAATGATTAGAATGAGTGGCGTCATTTCAGGCCCAGGGAGGCCAACTGGGGGCCTGTGACGATCTATTTGTCCTAGTTCCCGGGAGGGTGTCACCTGGGCCAGGGTCGAGATTCGGGGTGTTGGGGGGCTCCCACAGCCCAGGCCTGAACCCCCTGCTGGGCTCCCCACCTCTCAGCTCTGCCTCTGGAGGAGCCAGAGGCTAATCTTCCTCCCAACACTTCACGCTTCAGGAAATCACAGGCTTTCAGAGTGCAGGGCCCCTCCCGGCTCAGCAAGGCTGAATTTTCCCGAGAAGTGGCTCTTATGAGACTGTCTAAGGGGTCCCTGACCTGAAGAGAAGGTTCAACAGCCCTGCCTCGGAGAAGAAAAACGAACATTCGCTGTGCGTACAAAAATAGCTCGCACGCTCGGAGCCTGCATTTGGGGGATGCAGGCCCGGAGCACGGGGGTCTGGGCCCAAGCCCCCAGCTTGCTGGCGCTCTCAGGGAGCTTGGGAGCAGGTGCGCCCGTCCTGCAGGTTCATTCCCCATCAAGGAGGAAGAAACATTGCCCTCTCCTCTCTCTGCTTGTCTCTCTTCCTGTCCTTGTCCTGATCCCCACCCTTCCTCGCTCCTTTTCTTCTCTGCCCTTCTTTTCTTTCCTTTTTTTTTTTTTTTTTTTTTAGACAGGGTCTCACTCTGTCCCCCAGGCTGGAGTGCAGTGGTGGCACGATCTCGGCTCACTGTAGCCTCCAACTCTTGGGCTCAAGTGATCCTTCTCCCTCAGCCTCCCCGAATAGCTGAAATCACAGGTGCGTGCCACCATGTCTGGCTAATATTTTGTAGAGATGGAGCCTCACTATGTTGCCAGGCTGGTCTCAAACTCCTAGCTCAAGTGATCCTCCTGCTTTGGCCTCCCAAAGTGCTGGGACCATAGGTGTGAGCCACCATGCCCGGGCCCCTCTGCCTTTCTTGCCCCTAACAGGTGAGTGTCAGCTGACATGTCCTTCTGCAGGTGCCGCTCACCTGAGGGCATTCCTGGTGCAGATGCACAGGTGGGGCTGGCCCTCGCCCATGGTGGGTGGCAGCTGGTGGATAAACTCAGTCTTCCTGGTCTCTGGGTTGGGACAGCTACAGCAACCCAGGGGCTCCCAACTGGGTTGAGTTCCACTTGCTCACTGAGGGTCTGGCTACCTAAAGAACAGGCTGGTGTGGCCGGACACGGTGGCTCACGCCTGTAATCCCAGCAGTTTGGGAGGCCGAGGCGGGCAGATCATGAGGTCAGGAGTTCGAGACCAGCCTCACCAACACAGTGAAACCCCGTCTCTACTAAAAATACAAAAAAATTAGCTGGGTGTGGTGGTGTATGCCTGTAATACCAGCTACTCAGGAGGCACCCTCTCGGGTCAGTCTGCACACTAGCTTCAGGGTTGCTTCGGGGACACCTCCCTTCCAGGACGTCCTGCTCCAGATCACTTCTGCTAAGAAAGGTCTCAGAGCTCAATACTGTTTTGCCTTTAACATGCTCTGATTTGGACAGAAATACGCAATGATGATATTAGGTTGGTGCAAAAGTTATTGCAGTTTTGCCTTAAAACCAGGCATGGTGGCTCACGCCTGTAATCCCAGCACTTTGGAGGCCAAGGCAGGTGGATTACCTGAGGTCGGGAGTTCGAGATAAGCTTGGCCAACATGGCGAAACCTCATCTCTACTAAAGAAAAAATACAAAATTAGCCGGGTTTGGTGGCACATGCCTGTAACCCCAGCTACTTGGGAGGCTGAGGTAGGAGAATCCCTTGAACCCAGGAGGTGGAGGTTGAAGTGAGCCAAGATTGTGCCATTGCATTCCAGCCTGGACAAGAGCGAAGCTCTGTCTCAAAAATGAGAAACAAAAAACCGTAATTAGTTTTGCACCAACCTAATAATAGGAACGGGAACACAGCCTCGGTGTGTTTGGGTGAGCCCTCGGTGCGGCCGGGTGCTGTGTTAGGGGCCGCCTGCTTTGCACGCCTCATCTCATGTTAGGCCCTGGAAGACTCTCCCTGGATCGCTGTTATCGCCCCCACCCGACAGGAGGGCAAAGATGCTGGAAAGGGTTTAGCTTACACGGCACAAGGAGCTGGGAGATCTCAGTGCCCCCGCACTGTGCTCAGTCATTCAGGGAAGGGATGTGCAGGGAAAGCCTGTCTGGGTGATGCCCAGAGACTCAGAGGCTTGCCATGGATGCTGCTGAAGCAAGCTGAACACCTGGGGCCGGAATGCAGACAGGAGGAGGCTCCTGGGGGTGTGGCATCCACTCATCGTGACTGGCACTGTTACTAACAGGTGTGCTGATTGTACGCCCTGGAGTGGTGATGAGCGCTGGAGCATAAAGAGGCATGTTTGTGGCTGGGTGCGGTGGCTCACGCCTGGAATCCCAGCACTTTTGGAAGTTGAGGTAGATGGATCACCTGAGGTCAGGAGTTTGAGACCAGCCTGGCCGACATGGTAAAATGCTGTCTCTTCTAAAAATACAAAAATTAGCTAGGCGTGGTGGCACATGCCTGTAATCTCAGCTCCTTGGGAGGTTGAGGCAGGAGAATCACTTGAACCCAGGAGATGGAGGTTGTAGCGAGCCAAGACTGTGCCACTGCTCTCCAGCTTGGGCAACAGAGTGAGACTCTATCTCAAAAAAAAAAAAAAAAAAGTCTGGACATGGTGGCTTATGCCTGTAATCCCAGCACTTTGGGAGGCCGAGGTGGGCAGATCATGAGGTAAAGAGATTGAAACCATCCTGGCCAACGTGGTGAAACCCTGTCTCTACTAAAAATATAAAAATTAGCTGGGCGTGGTGGCACACGCCTGTAGTTGCAGCTACTTGGGAGGCTGAGGCAGGAGAATCATTTGAACCCGGGAGGCAGAGGTTGCAGTGAGTGAGATCATGCCACTGCACTCCAGCCTAGGCAACAGAGTGAAACAGGCATGTACCACCATGCTTGGCTAATTAGAAAAAAAAATTTGTGGAGATGGGGTCTCACTGTGTTGCCCATGCTGGTCTCGAACTCCTGGGCTCAAGCAATCCTCCCATTTTGGGCTCTCAAAGTGCTGGGATTACAGGCCCACCCTGGCCTCCAAAAGTGCTGGGATTGCAGGCCCGCCTTGGCCTCCAAAAGTGCTGGGACTACAGGCATGAGCCACCTTGCTTGACTTGCAATTTTTTTTTTTTTTATAAAAGGAGTTTCTCCTCATCACCGACACAGACCTGCTGGAGAGCTCAAGATACGCTGCATGGTTTTCCAAAAGAACGTGCTATATTTATGTGTGTCTATTTCTAGGCTTTCTATTCTGCTCCATTGGTCTATCTGTCTGTTTGCTTGCCAATTCCACAGGGTCTTTATTTATCTTTTAGAGACCAGGTCTCTCTCTGTTGTCCAGGCTGGAGTGCAATGGTGGGATCATAGCTCACTGCAGCCTTTATCTCCTGAGCTCAAGGGATCCTCCTATCTCAGCTTCCCGAGTAACTGGGACTACAAGTGTGTACCACAGCGCCCAGCTAATTTTTTTTTCTTTTTTTTTTTTTATAGAGATGGGGTTTCTCCATGTTGACCAGGCTGGTCTCGAACTCCTGACCTCAGGTGATCCGCCCACCTCGGCCTCCCAAAGTGCTGGGATTACAGGCGTGAGCCACTGCGCCCGGCCTTTTTTTTTTTCATTTTTGCAGAGATGGAGTCTTGGTATATTTCCCAGGCTGGTCCCAAACTCCTGGCCTGAGGCCATACTCCCATCTTAGGCTCCCAAAGTGCTGGCATTACAGGCGTGAGCCACTGCACTGGCTTTCCCACTTCTTTTTTATTTTATTTGAGACTAAGTCTTGCTTTGTTGCCCAGGCTGGAGTGCAGTGGTGTGATCTCGGCTCGCTGTAACCTCCACGTCCCGGGTTCAAGCGATTCTCCTGCCTCAGCCTCCCAAGTAGCTGGGATTACAGGCTCATGCCACCGAGCCTGGCTAATTTTTGTATTTTTATTAGAGACGGGGTTTCATCATATTGGCTGGGCTGGTCTCTAACTCCTGACCTCATGATCCACCTGCCTTGGCCTCTCAAAGTGCTGGAATTACAAGTGTGAGCCATACCACCAGGCCTATTTTAATGTTCATTTTATTTATTTATTTGAGATGGGGTCTCTGTTGCCCAGGCTGGAGTGCAGTGGTGTGATATTGGCTCACCTGCTTCCCAGGTTCGAGAGGTTCTCCTGCCTCAGCCTTCTGAGTAGCTGGGATTACAGGTGCCTGCCACCACGCCTAGCTAATTTTCGTAGTTTTAGTAGAGATTCAGTTTCACCATGTTGGCCAGGCTGGTCTTGAACTCCACCCACCTCTGCCTCCCAAAGTGCAGGGACTACAAGCATGAGCCACCTCGCCCAGCCCTGTTTTTAATTTTTTTTTTTAGGAGCTGGGCTCTCTCTGCATTACCCAGGCTTGACTGCAGTGGCCATTCACAGGTGCAATCATAGTGCACTGCGGCCTTGAACTCCTGGGCCCACTCAATCCTCCAGTCTCAGCCTACCACATAGCTGGGACTACAGGTGTCCACCACCATGCCTGGCTCATGCCTTGATTACTGTAGTTTTATAGTAAATATTAAATCAGTCTTCCAACTTTCTTCTTCAATATTATGTTGGCTATTCTGGCTCTTTTGTCTCTCCATATAAACTTGAAAATCAGTTTGTCATTATCCATGAAATAATTTGCCAGGATTTTGATTGGGATTGTGTTGAATTGATAAATCAAGTAGGGAAGAATTGACATCCTGATATCAAGTTTTCCTATCCATGAACATGGACTATCTCTCCATTTATTTGGATCTTCTTTGATTTATTTAATCAGACTTTTTTTTTTTTTTTTTGAGACAGAGTCTCACTATGTCACCAGGCTGGAGTGCAGTGGCGTGATCTTGGCTGATTGCAACCTTCACCTCCCAGGTTCAAGTAAATCTCCTGCCTCAGCCTCCCAAGTAGGTGGGACTACAGGTGCACACCATGACAACTAGCTAATTTTTTTATTTGTAGTAGAGATGGGGTTTCACCATGTTGGCCAGGTTTGTCTTGAACTCCTGATTTAAGATAATCCACCTGCCTTGGCCTCCCAATGTGCTGGGATTACAGGCATGAGCCACCACACCCAGCCTATTTCCTCAGACTTTTATAATTTTCCTCATGTCAATCCTGTATGTATCTTGTTAGCTTCATATGTATTTCAGTTTCAAGGTGCTACTATAAATGGTACTGTGTTTTAAATTTAAAATGCCAATTGTTCATTGCCAGTACTTGGGAAAGCAATTGACCTTTGTAAATTAATTTTGCATCCTACAACCTTGCTATAATCGCTTATTAGTTCCAGAAAGTTTCTGTGTTGATTCTTCATAATTTTCCACATAATCATGTCATCTTGGAACAATAATGAAGTCATTGGCTTTAGAAATATTTTTGTGATTGAATTACATAGAAGCCAAGATAATAAAACAATGAACCCTTATGTCCTCATCACCTAGCTTTGGCAATTGTCAACCAACGGGTGAGCTTCCTTCATCCATACCTTCATCCATACCTGTGCTTCCTCCCCCTCCACATTCCACACCTTGAAAATCCCAGATATCATATAATATCATCCGATTATATTTCAGAATATACTTCTGAAAAAGGATGCTTTTGAAAACCATTGCATAAGACTGGGCGTGGTGGCTCACACCTATAATCCCAGAACTTTGGAAGGCCAAGGTAGGTGGATCATTTGAAATCAGGAGTTCAACACCAACCTGGCCAACATGGTGAAAACCCTTCTCTACTAAAAAAAAAAAAAATTATCCAGGCATGATGGCGGGCACCTGTAGCCCCAGCTACTCAGGAGGCTGAGGCAGGAGAATTGCTTAGAGGATTCTGGGAGGCAGAGGTTGCAGTTGAGTTGATATCAAGCCACTGCACTCCAGCCTGGGCCACAGAGGGAGACTCCATCTCACGAAGGAAAAAAAAAAAAAAAGTGGAAGGGGGGGCCTGTAATCCCAGAACTTTCAGAGGCCAAGGTAGGCAGATCATGAGGTCAGAAGTTCGAGATTTGCCTGACCAACATGGTGAAACCCTGTCTCTAAAATACAAAAGTTAGCTGGGCGTGGTGGCGCATGCCTGTAGTCTCAGCTACTCAGGAGGCTGAGGCAGGAGAATCACTTGAACCCGGGAGACGGAGGTTTCAGGGAGCCAAGATCGTGCCGCTGAACTCCAGCCTGGGAGACTGAGATTCTGTCTCAAAATAAATAAATAAATAAATAAATAAATAAAAGGGGAAAAAAAAACCATCACGATATCATTAGCCCCTAAAAGAAATTAACAATGTTTCCTTAATAGCACTGAATATCCAATTAGTGCTCAAATGTTTCCAATTCCTTCATGAACTGTACAACTTTTTGCTGTGAAAATTTTCAGTGTTACAACATGTCTACAGGAACAGCATGATGAACCCCTGCGGGCCCTTCACCTGTTTTCACTAGCCGTTGAGATTGTTGCATTTTATTATTGATGCAAGAGTTTTACTAGTAGGTACACATTGCTTTTAGCCATTCCAAATGAGTCATTACCTATTGCTTTGATTTCTTTTTAATAGTCTTTGTTTCTGTTTCTTTTTTTTTTTTTGAGATGGAGTCTCACTCTGTTGCCCAGGCTGGAGTGCAGTGGCATGCTCTTGGCTCACTGCAGCCTCAGCCTCCCGAGTAGCTGGGACTACAGGTGTGTGCCACCACGCCCAGCTATTTTTTTGTATTTTTAGTAGAGATGGGGTTTCACCATGTTGGCCAGGATGGTCTTGATCTCCTGACCTCGTGATCTGCCCACCTTGGCCTCCCAAAGTGCTGGGATTACAGGCGTGAGCCACCAAGCCCGGCTTGTTTTAGTTTTTTTAAAGACAGTCTCTCTGTCCCCCAGGCTGGAGTGCAGTGGCACGATCATGGCTCACTGCAGCCTCTACCTCCTAAACTCAAGCAATCCTCCCACCTTAGTCTCCTGAGTAGCTGGAACTACAGGAGTGTGCCATCACACCTGGCTAACTGAAAAAAATTTTTGTAGAGATAAGGTCTCACTGTGTTGCCCAGGCTGGTCTCAAGTTCCTGGACTCCAGCAATCCTTGCATCTTGGCCTCCCAAAGTGTTGGGATTATAGGCGTGAGCCATCGTGCCTGGCCAATAATCAGTCTGTACCAATAGACTTATTCCAATGTCTTGGATTGTTATTGTTTTTTCTTTCTTTTTTTTTTTTTTAAAGGAAGGGGTAAATATTTTTTCTTGTTTCTTTTATATTCCTATAAAATTTGTAATTACTCATTTGTTTAACAATATTTCCTGAGCTGCTCCAGACATTGTAGCTATTTTTCATATAAATCGTATTCATTTCCTTTAATTAATTACTCAGTGTTTTATATCTTTGCCACTATTGTGAGTGATTCCCTGCCAGTCTTGTGGTGCCTCCCCTCCACCACTGTTTTTTCTGACCTTTTGTTGCTGGCATGTAGAAAATGATTGATTCGGCCGGGTGTGATGGCTCATGCCTGTAATCCCAGAACTTTGGGAAGCTGAGGTGGTCAGATCACCTGAAGTCAAGAGTTCAAGACTAGCCTGGCCAACATGGTGAAACTCCGTCTCTACTAAAAATATAAAAATTAGCTGAGTGTAGTGGTGCCCACCTGTAATCCTAGCTATTCAGGAAGCTGAGGCAGGAGAATCACTTGAATCCGGGAGGCAGAGGTTGCAGTGAGTCAAGATTAAGCCATTGCATTCCAGCCTGGGGGACAGAGTGAGACTCCATCTCAAAAAACAAAAAAGAAAGAAAATGATTGATTGGTGAATATTACTTTCATAACCAGACACCTAATGGAGTGCTTTTTTTTTTTTTTTTGAGGCTGAGTCTTAAGCTGTTGCCCAGGCTGGAGTGCAATGGAACAATCTCGGCTCACTGCAACCTCCACCTGTCAGGTTCAAGTAATTCTCCTGCCTCAGCCTCCCAAGTAGCTGGGATCACAGGCGCCTGCCACTACACCTGGCTAATTGTTTTGTATTTTTAGTAGAGACGGGGTTTCACCATGTTAGCCAGGCTGGTCTCGAACTCCTAACTTTAGGTGATCCCCCTGCCTTGGCCTCCCAAAGTGCTGGGATTACAGGCGTGAGCCACCACACCCAGCCCAAACATTCTTATTGTTTCTAATAGTTTCCCATGGGTTTTCTTTCTTTCTTTTTTTCATTTTCTTTTCTTTTTTTTTTTTTTTGAGACAGGTCTCACTCTGTTGCCCAGGCTGGAGGGCAGTGGCACCATCTCAGCTCACTGTGGCCTTGAACTCCCAGGCTCAAGTGATCCTCCTACCTCAGCTTCCCAGGTAGCTGGGACTACAGGTGTACACCACCATACCCAGCTAATTTTTGTATTTTCTGTAGAGACTGGGTTTTGCCATGTGGTCCAGGCTGGTCTCGAACTCCTGGCCTCAAGGGACCTGCTTGTTTCAGCTTCCCAAAGTGCTGAGATTACAGGCATGAGCCACCGTCCCGTGAGTTTTCTAGGAAGACAGTCAGATTATCTGCAAGTGATAATTCTGCCTCCTTGTTTCCAATATGTTTTGTTTTGCTTTTTTATTTCTATTTATTTCTTGAGATGAGTGTCTCACTCTGTTGCCCAGGCTGGAGTGCAGTGCCGCGATCTTGGCTTACTGCAACCTCCACCTTCTGGATTCAAGTGATTCTCATGCCTTAACCTCCCAAGTAGCTGGGACTACAGGTGCCTGCCACCATATCTGGCTAATTTTTTTTTTTGTATTTTAGTAGATACAGGGTCTTACCATGTTGGCCAGGCTGGTCTTGAGCTCTTGAACTCAAGCAATCTGCCCGGCTCGGATTCCCAAAGTGCTGGGATTACAGGCATGAGCCACCACACCTGGCCTGTTTTGCTTTTAATTGTGGGGAAAAGTGACTGCTGCAGCCACTTTAAGTGAACAATTCCATGGCATTGGTTGCCTTCACAGTGTTGTGCAAACCATCTGGTTACAGAACTTTTCCACCATTCCTAACAGAAGCTCTGCACCCATGAAGCAAACCCTTCATATTCCAACCTACCCCAGGCCCTGGCAAGCACCTGAGCTCCCTGGATATGCCAGACATCCTGCTGAGCCTTCTTCAGGAATCTCTCTTGATTGGGCAGGTAGCTTTTTTTTTTTTTTTTTTTTTTTTGAGACAGAGTTTTGCTCTTGTCGCCCAGGCTGGAGTGCAGTGGTGCGATCTTGGCTCACTGCAACCTCCGCCTCCTGGGTTCAAGCGATTCTCTTGCCTCAGTCTCCAGAGTAGCTGGGAGTAAAGGCACCCACCACCACTCCTGGCTAATTTTTATATTTTTTAGTAGAGATGGGGTTTCACCATGTTGGCCAGCCTGGTCTTGAACTCCTGGCCTCAGATGATCCACCCGCCTTGGCCTCCCGAAGTGCTGAGTTGACAGGCATGAGCCACTGCACCCGGCCAGTGATTTGCATTTTGAGCCATCTCTGTTTTTGCATCTCAAACAAATTCAAGGTCAAGTCTCACCTGGAGTGGATATTATACTGCAGCCCCAACCTAGGGTCTGGATCTGGGGACTACGCCCCTGACCCCAGGTGCCATAAGCCAACCTTCCTGCTCTCACATTTGAGAATTCGCCTCTCTTTCTCTCTGTTTTTTTATTTTTATTTTTTATAAAAAGATGAGGTTTCACCATGATGGCCAGGCTGGTCTTGAACTCCTGACCTCAGATGATCCACCTACCTCAGCCTCCCAAAGTGCTAGGATTACAGACATGAGCCACCATGCCCAGCCTCTGTTTTTTTTTGTTTTTGTTTTTTTTTTTTTGAGGTAGAGTCTCTCCCTATAGCCCAGGCTGGAGTGCAGTGGTACGATCTCAGCTTACTGCAACCTCTGCCTCCTGGTTCAAGCAGTTCTCCTGCCTTAGTCTCCCTAGTGGCTAGGATTACAGACACGTGCCACCACGCCAAGCTAATTTTTGTATATTAGTAGAGATGGGGTTTTACCATGTTGGCCAGCCTGGTCTCAAACTCCTGACCTCGTGATCTGCCCGCCTTGGCCTCCCAAAGTGTTGGGATTACAGGCATGAGCCACTGTGTGCCTGGCCCTCTCTTTCTTTTGAGCTCAGCCACGTGTTTATAGCTGGGGGATCTGTGTCCACCTGGTTCATTCCTGTTGCTAAAACCCTCCACGTTTTTTCTCACTCTCCCACATAGCCTCTGACGGCAGCCTTTCCATTTACAGCACAGAAATAATGGTGCCCACCTCCCCCAGACATGAGCTGGGACCGTAGGCTGGTGCGTCGCCTCTGAAAAATGAACGCGGAATCTATTCCGTGACCAGCTGAAACGCAAAGTCAGGCCACCGCTTAAGAGGATTCGAGGGCCGAGCGTGAATTTAGAATGACTACTAGGTAATCACACCTTCTCTTAACTGGCCTGCTTCTTTGCTGGGTTTTATTTTCAGTGCTTTGGAGCATTTGTGTTGCTTTTGTGATCCTTCTCTCATTGCTCTTTTGCAGCCAAGCCCTCCCCCGGCTTATGCAAATGTGAGTCCCCCAGAAGGCAGCTCCCACACCAACTGCAAGGGACAGAGATAGTAAATTCCACAGCCGGGTTCCCAGTTTTGCCACAGGAGAGATAAGGCCTGGAGTTGGGGCTGGGGGTAGGGCACAAAGCCCCTCCTAAATTATCCCCACTACCCAGAGCCCAGCTCCGTTAGCTCTTCTGCAACAGACAGCTCATTCCTTTGGACTGTTGTTTCCTTTTTTTTTCTTTTCTTTTCTTTTTTTTAAGACGGGGTTTCACCATGTTGGTCAGGCTGGTCTTGAACTCCCAACCTCAGGTGATCCACCCACCTTGGCCTCCAAAGTGCTTGGATTACAGGCGTGAGCCACCACACCCAGCCTCCTTTGGACTGTTGTTACCAAACCGAACTCGGGTCTGCCCCACTGGCACAGCAAAGCCTAATTCTGACATCAGGACTGCGGCGAAGAGAAAATGAGGTGTTTGGTGCAGGACTCCAAGCAAGGAGAATCGGGCAACTCATGCTTAAAAACCAGACTCCCCAACAGCTTCCTGATGGCTTCTGGGTAAGGGTTTTAAAGGTGGGGAGGGGCTGGGCACGATGGCTGATGCCTGTAATCCTAGCACTTTGGGAGTGCTGAGGAGGGCAGATCACTTGAGGCCAAGACTTCAACACCAGCCTGGCAACATGGTGAAACCCTGTCTTTTGTTTTTTTTTGAGACAGTGTCTCGCTCTTGTTGCCCAGGCTGGAGTGCAGTGGTGTGATCTCAGCTTACCGCAACCTCCGCCTCCTGGGTTCAAGCGATTCTCCTGCCTCAGCCTCCCAGATAGCTGGGATTACAGGTGTACACCACCATGCCCGGCCAATTTTTGTATTTTTAGTAGAGACGGAGTTTCTTCATGTTGGTCAGGCTGGTCTCGAACTCTCCACCTCAGGTCCGCCCGTCTCAGCCTCTCAAAGTGTTGGGATTACAGGCGTGAGCCACTGCACCCAGCCAAAACCCTGTCTTTACTAAAAATACAAAAAATTAGCTAGGCGTGGTGGCTCGCACCTGTAATCCCAGCTAATTGGGAGGCTGAGACAGGAGAATCACTTAAACCCAGAGGTGGAGGTTGCAGTGAGCCGAGATTGCACCACTGTACTCCAGCCTTCCAGCCTGGATGACAGAGCCTGACTCCATCTCAAAAAAAAGAATCAGGGTCAGTGCAGATATAATTAGTTAAGGGTCTTGAGACGAGGTTGTATTGGATTTAGGGTGGTCCCTAAACCCGATGACAGAGGAGAAGACAGAGACGCAGAGAGGAGACGGCCGGGTGACAACGGAGACAGCCTGGAGCAACACAGCCTCAAAGTGAGGGATGCCTGGAGCCACCAGAGGCTAGAAGGGGCAGGAAGGATCTCCCTCAGAGTCTTTGGAGGGAGCGTTGTCCTGCAGACACCTTAATCTCAGACCTGTGACCTCTGGAACAGTGAGAGAATCAAGTTCTGTGGTTGAAGCCGCCTAATCTGCGATACTTTGTGATGGCAGCCTCAGGATACTATCCAGCTGGCACGTGGCGGCGCTGGGATTCAAACCGAGGTGGCTGATCATCTTGATTGGGTCATTCTTGTCATACTCAACTAAAACAGCGTCAAGAGGCCAGTGGGGAAACACTGACATAGAACATTGCCCCAAAAATGTAATTCTCTGCAAGCCCCAAGGCTGGCACTGCCTCCTATAACCTGAGACCAGTTTTCTCTACTGCTGCTGAGATAACTCACTACAACGCTACGACTAATTTTGCCCCCTCCATCACCTGTCAATCAGAGCTTCCCAGGTTCTCTTCCTGGGAACCTCACTAGCACCCAGGATCTTTCTCAAAGAGCAGTATGTGCCAGGCGCAGTGTCTCATGACTGTAATCTCAGCACTCTGGGAGGCTGAGGCAGGATGATCGCTAGAAGACGGGAGTTCAGGACCAGTCTGGGCAACATGATGAGACCTCATCTCTACAAAAACAAAATTGGGCCAGGTGCGGTGACTCATGCCTGTAATCCCAACGCTTTGGGAGGCTGAAGCGGGTGGATCACCTGAGGTCAGGAGTTTGAGACCAGCTTGGCTAACATGGCAAAATCCCGTCTCTACTAAAAATACAAAAAATTACCTGGGTGTGGTGGCAGGCGTCTATTATCCCAGCTACTCAGGAGGCTGAGGCAGGAGAATCACTAGAATCCAGGAGGTGGAGGTTGCAGTGAGCCAAGATCTTGCCATTCCACTCCAGCTTGGGCAACAAGAGTGAAACTCCGTCTCAAAAAAAAAAAAAAAAAAGAAAAGAAAATTAGTTGGCCTGGTGTGTGCCTGTAGTCCCAGCTACCTGGGAGGCTGAGGCAGGAGGACCACTTTAGTCTGGGAAGTCCAGGCTGCACTGAGCTATGATTGAGCCACTGCACTCCAGCCTGGGCAATAGAGTGAGAGACCCTGTCTCAAAAAAAATAATAATTCAAATAGCAATACGTAACATTTCCCCCCTCTTTTTTTTCTTTACAAAACCTCCAGCGTCCATTTTGTTCTTGGACATGCATGCCCAGTCAGCGTGGATGTCCCAAATTACAGTTCTGTCTTCCCACCTAAAACATTTTATTTTAATTTATTTATTTTGAGACAGAGTCTCCCTCTGTCGCCCAGGCTGGAGTGCAGTGGCGCGCAATCTCAGCTCACTGTAAACTCCGCCTTCCAGGTTTAAGCAATTCTCCTGCCTCAGCCTCCTGAGTAGCTAGGATTACAGGTGTGAGCCATCGCACCTAGCTAATTTTTGTATTTTTGGTGGAAATGGGGTTTCACCTGTTGATCAGGCTGGTGTTGAACTCCTGACCTCAAGTGATGCGCCCTCCTCAGCCTCCCAAAGTGCTGGGAATACAGGCATGAGCCACCCCACCCTGCCCAAATAAAACATTTTAACTTCAGAGATTCATCTCTGCATTTTTTTTTTTTGAGATGCAGTCTTTGTCGCCCAGGCTGGAGTATGGTGGCACAATCTCGGCTCCCTGCAACCTCTGCTTCCCGGATTCAAGCGATTCTCCTGCCTCAGCCTCCCAAGTAGCCAGGGCTACAGGTGTGCTCAAGTGATCTGCCCTTCTTGGACTCCCAAAGTGCCTGGCCATGCATTTTTATCGTGACTTTCACAGAACCCTGATTTACCAAATCAAGTGGACACAGGTTTTGAGCTCCTCGATGCTGAAAAGAACCCCTAAGAATCGAGCCTCTTACCTCTGGGATGCTACTTGCAAAATTCTCCCCCTTTTTCAAATACCCCAGGCCCCTCCCTGTGTCCCCTGGGCCTCCCCTCGGCCTACAGGCTAAGCCCTGGAGCTTGTGGCCTGGAAGGGGCTGCCCTGGGCAGGAAATGAGAAAAGCCCTGGCAGCTTCTTCTAGGCACACTTCCTGGACTGTGACAAGGGACCCTTGTGGCTGGAGGAGCAGGGGCTTAGGCTGAGTGTGTTTTCTCCTTGCAGTTCAGGGTGAGGTCTGGATTCACCACGGCTGCGGCCTGCAGGGCTTGTGGCCAGCAGGCTCCCAGGAGGCCCTGCTAGGTGGTACTTAAGTGAATAATAAATGAGATGGACTGTCTGCTGGGGGGACCTATGACAGTTCCATATCTTACAGAATGGGAACTGTCGGATAGACATGGTGCCTGCCTGGGAGTGGGGGCCTCCTGGGAGCAGCTGTTATCATGCTGCAGTTGTCACAGCCCCACCACCCAGGAGGGCCTTGGCCACAGTCACGGCGGGCAGCACCCAGGCCTGTAGCTCAAGGGCTGCAGGCCGTCCAGCGGGATCTGCCAGATCAGTTTCACAGCAGCCTCTCTCCTCCTCCCTGGGAAATACTGGACCCCAGCATCATTTGCTGACTCAGCGGATTCGGAGGGAGCCCTGCTTCACTGGCTCTAGGATAATCCTCTCCAAGCAGGACCAAGGCCAGGAAGTGTTTTCCTTTACTTCTTACTCTCTCTTTTCAAAATGGCTTTATTTAGGCTCGGCACAATGGCTCACACCTGTAATCCCAGCACTTTGGGAGGCTGAGGCTGGTGGATCACTTAAACTTAGGAATTCAAGACCAGCCTGGCCAAAATGGTGAAACCCCGTCTCTGCTAAAAATACAAAAATTAGCTGGGCATGGTGACACATGCCAGTAGTCCCAGCTACTTGGGAGGCTGAGGCAGGAGAATTGCTTAGACCCAGGAGGCAGAGGTTGCAGTGAGCTGAGATTGTGCCACTGCACTTCAGCCTGGGTGACAGAGTGAGACCCTGTCTAAAAAAAGAAAAGGCTTTATTGGTTGAGCTCCGTGGCTCATGCCTGTTTTCTCAGCACTTTGGGAGGCCAAGGCGGGTGGATCACCTGAGGTCAGAAAGAAGTTCAAGACCAGCCTGGCCAATGTTGTAAAACCCCGTCTCTCTGCAGGAATTCAATGTGGACGTCCAGGAAAAAATAAATAAATAAAAGAAAACAAACAACAACAACAACCAAAACCCCGTCTCTACTAAAAATACAGAAATTAGCCAGGTATGCTGGCATGCACCTGTAATTCCAGCTACTCAGGTGGCTGAGGCAGGTGAATTGCTTAAACCCGGGAGGCGGAGGTTGCAATGAGCCGAGATCACGCCACTGCACTCCAGCCTGGTGACAGAGCAAGCCTCCGTCTCAAAAAAAAAAAAAAAAAGAGGAATAGAAAGCCGAAAATAACCAGAAAAGATGCCCCCTAGAGCCTCAAGCAAAGGAGCTTGTCTGGACAAATTGCAGGTTTTTCTCCTTCGCCGGCAAGGCTAAAGCCACAGCCCTCAGCCCTGCCTGCGGTACCCACCTGAAGCAAACAGAGTGACTCTGCCAGCCACAGTGACGTTCTGCATTGCTGTAGGTTTCAGGACGGAATGGAGCAGCCTGGGCGCTCTCACTAAGGTCAACAAGGACATAAATGACGGAGCTGGCCAGCAGCCAGGACACAGGGCCCGTGGCGGACGGTGGGCTCTGGGGCAGTGGCCAGGCACCCTCTTGGGGGCCACTTGTCAGCACCAAGGAGGCCGCAGGGACACGGCTGTGGGTCTGATAAGAAAAGGAGCTGCAGGCAGCCTGGGGCACGGTGCCGTGGCTGGGCTGGGGGGTGCCTCGTGGCTAATACCAGCATGTGTCTGCGTATCTCAGAAGGAGTCCAGGGGAGCCAGGCTGGGGTAGCTGAGGGTGGGGAGCTGTGCACATCCTGGCCCTTCAGGGGAGGACAGCAAGGGGCTCCCCTCCGGCCCTGCTCCTTCAGCCTCTGCCAGGAGGAACTGAGCCCTGTCCTGCCCAATGGCACCAGTTGGGGGGATTTAACTTACCCAGGGAGGGTGTCCTATTTGGGGAGGGGGTGTTTTGTGAACAAACTGCCTCTGAAGCCAATGGGTGACTGCGCATACCAGGAGGGGTTTTCTTCATGCTAAGACATCACTTAGTTACGGATTTCCAGGGGACAGGCAGCCAAATTAATGACACTGGGTTGTGAAACACTCCAATTTCTTTCTTTTTCTTTTTTTTTTTGAGACGGAATCTCACTCTGTCCCCCAGGCTGGAGGGCAATGGCGCGATCTCCGCCCACTGCAACCTCTGCCTCCCGGATTCAAGCGATTCTTCTGCCTGAGCCTCCTGAGTAGCTGGGATTACAGGCGCCTGCCACCACACCTGGCTAATTTTTGTATTTTTAGTAGAGACAGGGTTTCACCATGTTGGCCAGGCTGGTCTCAAACTCCTGACCTCAGGTGATCCGCCCATCTTGGCCTCCCAAATTGCTGGGATTACAGGCATGAGCCACCATGCCCAGCCTGACTGGCTTTTTCAATTTACCATCTTAAATGGTGATGAATTGCTCTCCCTGGGGGAGTGGCATGATTGGGAAACAGGTCGTTGAGAGGAGGGGAGGGTGGCCAATAAGAAGGCAGGCTGTGAGGAGGCTGCGGGACTGTAGACAGGGGAGGGAGCTGGCTGTAGTGCAATGCCATTGTGGCAAGGTCACCCTGTCCCCAGAGGGAGAGGCGCCCTCACAGACCCACACTCATCCACAGGCGGTAAGGAGGAGGACAGAGTAAAATTCCCATTGTTGGAGGAAGCCAGGTTACTCCAAGGCCGCCTTTTGCCATTTTTGTGTTGGGAGTTCATTCAAACTAGCGCATTGGCGAAGCTTCTGGGGTGCGACCGCTCAGCTCCCAAGGACACGGTCTGGCCAGGGCACCCCCAGCACGTCAACCCAACAGCCCCACAGATGCCTACACAGTCGGGAGACTTCCACCACCTAGTGGCTGTGAGAAAACCCATCCACTCTCAGCAGAGCCCAGCGCTGTGAGACTCAGGCGGTTCCTGCGTTCCTGATGCTTTCTCCCTCTCTGGCAGTGTTAGGATCCAGAGAGGTACAGGGAAGGCAGGGTCGGGGTGGGGAGGGCTGCAGGGGAGTTCACCTGGCCCGGCCCACCTCCCTTGTCTACGCAGCTCGCAGGATTCTGACAACAGCCCGCTGGGAAGGAAAATCTTAGCAAGGAAGAGTTTGTAACTGCAGCATGCTTGCAAACTAGAATATTAATTTGTTGAGAGCAATTCTGACGTGTGTGATATATCATATTGCAAGGAAAACCTAGTCGGGCCCCCAGAGCAGAAAACTGCTCAAAGCATTGTAACACAGTAACCAATATGATTACGTCTCACACTAGATGAATTAGTTCTTTGAACACAAGATATGTGACTCTTTCCTTTGTTCCCTGGTAAAGAGTGCTTTCTAGTTTGTCTTTAAACTATAGTAAACATATACTAGCTGCCTGCTTAGTTTACCTTTAACTAATGAAAGAACACAGAGCATCCCCTTGTAAAACTTGTCACTGGAAAATAAAGGATAAATACGTGGGTCACAGTCTACTCTGGGCTCTCAGCTGGGAATGCTGGGAGATCCCCAATTGCCCACCTTTTACTTAATATGTGTCTGTTTCTTAATTCCTTCAGCGCCCCCTGGGTTGGGGTCTTCACGGCTGAGCTGGTCTCGGCATTCATTTTTTTTCTTTTTGGTAGAGAAGGGGGGTGGTCTAAAACCGTTGCCCAGGCTGGTCTCAAACTCCTGGCCTCAAGTGATCTTCCTGCCTCAGTCTCCCGAGTAGCTGGGCACATCAGCACGTCTGGCTAATTTTTAAAAATTTTCTTGTAAAGGCGGGGGTCTTGCTCTGTTGCCCAGGCTGGTCTTCAACTCCTAGCCTCAAGCAATCCTCTCACCTCAGCCTCCCAAAGTGCTGGGATTACAGGTGTGAGCCACTGGGCCCAGCCCCTAGGATACTATTTTATAGTTCTAAAGATATCTGTATTACTTATTTTTATTTTTTGAGGTGGAGTCTCACTCTGTCATCCAGACTGGAGTGCAGTGGCTCAATCTTGGCTCACTGTAACCTCCGCCTCCCCGGTTTAAGCAATTCTCCTGCCTCAGCCTCCTGAGTAGCTGGGATTATAGGTGTCCACCACCACGCCCAGCTCATTTTTGTATTTTTAGTAGAGACAGGGTTTCACCATGTTGGCCAGGCTTGAACTCCTGACTACAGATGATCCACGCCCCTCGGCCTCCCAAAGTGCTGAGATTACAGGCGTGAGCCACGGCGTCCAGCCGGGAGCTTTTGAGACAGAGTCTTGCTCTGTCATCCAGGTTGGAGTGCGCTGTGCGCCACTCCTGAGAGTTGCTGCAGGACTGAATGAAGGGAGAGGGCAAGCAGGCAAGATGCTCCCAGGCTTCCTTCTGAGCCCATTTCATTTCACTTGGGTTTCTGCTAGTACCTGCGTGCTCTGGGACGCTGGTTTGAGCAGGAAATCCCAGCAGTTATTTCCAAAGCTGGTGGCAGAGTTTAGAAGGGTCTGGACTTAACACGCAGTGTGCCTCCTCACACCCAGCTCCTTCATCTTTTCAGATCTATGGCCTGCAGACAGAGCTGTGTGCGCAAGGGAGCCCATTCCCCAACCCTGCTGTTCTGCTACCCTCGGTGGACTTTGGTCTGAACTCTCCCAGGTCCCCAGGCTCAGGCACAGGCTTAGCACTGAACGCACCAGGGAAGGTCAAGAGGAGGGCGCTGAGGGGACCTCCCCAAGGGGGAGAATAGGCAGCAAAAAGCCCTGCACCGCTCTGCTCCCTAAGTGACCCAGTCTTCAGAGTCCCTTGAGGAAAAGTCCTTTGATGTCGAAGGAAGCTCAAGCATATTTCTACGCCAACCCACCAAAAAGTAATGTCGAGGCTGGGCGCAGTGACTCACGCCTGTAATCCCAGCACTTTGGGAGGTCAAGGCGGGTGGATCACTTGAGGCCAGGAGTTTGAGAACAGCCTGTAAACATGGTAAAACCCCATCTTTACAGAAACATGCAAAATTAGCCAGGTGTGGTGGTGCATGCCTGTAATCCCAGCTACTTGGGAGGTTGAGGCAGGAGGATCACTTGAACCCAGGAGGCGGAGGTTGCAGTGAGCCAAGATCATGTCACTGATCTCCAGCCTGGGTGGCAGAGTGAGACCCCATCTCAAAAAAAAAAAATTGAAATTAGAAGGCTGGGCACGGTGGCTCATACCTGTAATCCTAGCACTCTGGGAGGCCGAGATGGGTAGATCACCTGAGGTCAGGATTTCAAGACCAGCCTGGCCATCATGGTGAAACCCCATCTTTTTTTAAAAAAAAAAGAAAGAAAAGAATTTAGAAGCAACAGAAATCAGCACATGGAATGATGGAGTCTTGCGTGTGTCCCAAGGGATGACACGATGCCTTAGCGTCTGCTCAGACAGATGGTGGCTGCGAGAAGGCTGGATGGAAAGCCGCCAGCCTGGACAGTCGGCTGTGAAGACTCCACGCTGCCCCACACCCCGCAGGCCCCAGGGAGGTGGGCAGGACCGAAACCACAAGGCTCAGCCTTTGATGTAGAAGCCCCCAAGCCAGAAGGAAGTGTGTGATGAAGCAGTTCAGCTCAGAGAAGGATGTGCTTCTAAAAGAATTGCCAAACCAGCACTGCCTTTAAACTCACGCCCTAATCCAAACACGGTCTGCCGAGAACGCAGGCAGAACAAGTCCATCATGTCCCGGCCCACGCACAAGCAGGCCAACTGTTCCACCCACACAATTATTCAGCCATGGGGACACCCAGAGGTCTCACCTGTGTAATCTCGCTCACCCTGGGAGGGTCTTTTTGCTTTTTTTTTTGAGACGGAGTTTTGTTCTGTCGCCCAGGCTGGAGTGCAGTGGCTTGATCTCGGCTCACTGCAACCTCCACCTCCTGGGTTCAAGCAATTCTCCTGCCTCAGCCTCCCGTGTAGCTGGGATTACAGGCACGTGCCACCACGCCCGGCTAATTTTTCTATTTTAGTAGAGACGAGCTTTCACCATGTTGGTCAGGCTGGTCTCAAACTCCTGACCTCATTATCTGCCCACCTCAGCCTCCCAAAGTGCTGGATTACAGGCGTGAGCCACTGTGCCCAGCCAGGTTTCTTTAAAAGATTTTAGTCAGGCTTCTGGCATTTTGCTATAATATTCTAGGTATAATTATAGGGCAATTTGGTATAAATTAGATGTTTAAGGCTGGGCGCGGTGGCTCATGCCTGTAATCCCAGCACTTCGGGAGGCCGAGGTGAGCGGATCACCTGAGGTCAGGAGTTTGAGACCATCCTGGCCAACATGACAAAACCCCGTTTCTACTAAAAATACAAAAAATTAGCTGGGTGTGCTGGTGGATGCCTGTGATCCCAGCAACTTGGGAAGCTGAGGCAGAAGAATCGCTTGAACCCAGGAGGCAGAGATTGCAGTGAGCCGAGATTGTGCTGCACTCTAGCCTGGGCGACAGAGTGAGGCTCCGTCTCAAAAGCAAAACAAAACAACAAAAACAAATGAGATGTTCAGTCTGTGAGTAGGCAATGAACAAAAAAACTCAGAATACAAGTTTTAATTTTAAGAGAGGGGTTCTTGCTCTGTAGCCCAGGCTGGCCTCAAATTCCTGGTCTCAAGTGATCCTCCTGCCTCAGCCTCCCAAGGAGCTGGGATTACAGGCATGAGTCATGACGTTCAATTCCTTAATCTGTTTAAAATGCTGACAGTGATGGGCTTTTAGTCAGATTTGGTGGGGGAATGTAGTCAGTATGTTTACCTGAAGCTCAGGCAGGTGCATGCACACGTGCACACACACACTCACACACACACACACACACACACACACTGGCAGCACTGACAACAGCTTCACCTAAAATGGAATGTTAAGAGGAATCTATTTAGGCTGGGCACAGTGGCTCACGCCTGTAATCCTAGCACTTTGGGAGGACGACGTGGGTGGATCACCTGAGGTCAGGAGTTCAAGACCAGCCTGGCCATAATGGTGAAACCCCGTCTTAGAAAAAAAAAAAAAAAAAGAGGAATCTATTTAAATTATAACTCACTATACAGAGAAACAATGTAGGTGTGAGGACTCAAGACAGTCTCTTTACATTCTGAACTTTAGGAAGATTTCCTTTTTCTAAGTTAGAGACTTTCCTAGCCAGATATCAGGGAAGGGTAAGAACGGGTCACATCTCAAAAGCCTGAGATTGCTTTTGCTTTTGTGCTTCAGAAAAACCCATAGAATGAAAAGATAATGACATAGGTGAAGGGTTATGACCTGGGTCAGAACTAAAAGATACATCAGAAAAACCCGATCTGCTTGGCCAATGGTTATCATATCTTCAGTAAGAAATAAGTCAGTCATAAAAAAGAGAATTCTATGTAAGGCACGGGAGAGTCCCGAACAGAAGATCATGGCTTCCCTGCAGTTTCTTTTACATCTCCGACACCACAGAGCCAAAGCCAGACGTTTCCACCTGTTTCTCTTAAGTACACTTGTAAAATAATGCATTCGGATTTTCTGCTCTGCTGGCCGCAGTGTCACATGTACATTTTTCTTTTTTTTTGAGATGGAGTCTCACTCTGTTGCCCAGGCGAGAGGGCAGTGGCACGATCTTGGCTCACTGCAGCCTCCACTTGCTGGGTTCAAGCTGTCCTCCTGCCTCAGCCTCCAGAGTAGCTGGGATTACAGGCACATACCACCACACCGGGCTGATTTTTGTAATTTTACTAGAGACAGGGTTTCACCATGTTGGCCAGGCTGGTCTCAAACTCCTGACCTCAGGTGATCCGCCCGCTTCTGCCTCCCAAAGTGTTGGGATTACAGGCATGAACCATCACACATGTATTTCAAACAAGTGACTCAGTCATTCCCTGCATGCAAAGGTCTGGTCTACAAAGATGTAGGGCAGGAGACACACGAAACAAAACAAGCCTGCCCCATCCCCACCCTTTGCCAGTGTGGTTATGAAAAACACAAGCAGCTGGGCGAGGTGGCTCATGGCTGTAATCCCAGCACTTCGGGAGGCCGAGGCAGGCGGATCACCTGAGGTCAGGAGTTTTGAGACCAGCCTGGCCAACATGGTGAAACCTTGTCTCTAGTAAAATTACAAAAATCAGCCCGGTGTGGTGGTATGTGCCTGTAATCCCAGCTACTCTGGAGGCTGCAGTGAGCCAAGATCGCGCCACTGCACTCCAGCCTGGGTGATGGAGCGAGGCTCTGTCTCAAAAACAAAACAAAACACAGGAGTAACAGGGATGAGTCAGGAACATGTTTTCCACTACCCCTCGTCCTGTTGCCTTGGCTAAGCTGTGGCCAAAGCATGCCCTGTCTTTTCCACGTGTGACCTGCTGCTAGCCATGGAGGCGGAAAGACTCTTTCCCTCCTCTCCAATGAAACTGAGTGGGAAGAGTCACCAAATTCTCTCCATGGCAGGGAACGGCAGCCATGGAGCTCCTGGGTCCCCGACAGGGACAGGGCCTGCTGCTCCATGGTGCCCACCACCTGCCCGTTACGCTTGGCATGAAAAGGTGGGACGAAAGAGACCCATGTGTGACCCCCATGTGAAATATTTCTTTTTCTTGAGATGGAGCCTTGCTCTGTCGCCCAGGCTGGAGTGCAGTGGTGTGATCTTGGCTCACTGCAGCCTCTGCCTCCCAGGTTCATGTGATTCTCCTGCTTCAGCCTCCCAAGTAGCTGGGATTACAGACGTGTACCACCATGCCCAGTTACTTTTTTTTTTTTTTTGTAGAGACAGGGTTTCACCATGTTGGCCAGGCTGGTCTTGAACTCCTGACCTCAAATAATTCACCTGCCTCAGCCTCCTGAAGTGCTCTTACCCTTACTGTCACCTCCTTCCCGCCTGGCTCCTTATTCAAAAACCAGAACTGAATACAACTCAGGTTTAACTGCAGAAGACACGTTTTATGTTGTAGTGTTTATTGGGTGCCCACCACCAGCTGGGCACTGAGCTGGACGTTTGCAGGACACACATTCACATGACACCTCACAACAGCCCTGTGAGGTAGGGATGGTCCCATGGAATGGTCCAGAAAACGTGGGCGCCCTGCCACTCCCACAGGTAGGCAGGTGGTACAGCCGAGTTCTGAATGCAGTTCTTCTTGACTCCGGCGTCAGTGAAGCTCTTGGTCCCGTTATCTTAGAGATTACAGAAGGTTCGGTCCAGTCCACAGAGCCCATTCACAATGTTTACAAGTTATGTTTCCTCTCCCTCACCTTCATCGTCTTTTATGGAGTTTGGGAAAATATGATATAATTTAATGAGTGTACAGTTTGTGGAGTTTGGCAAACTAGTACACGTTCTGTTTGGTTCAGGGTCCCTCTCCATCTGGGTCTCTGGCACAGCAGTGAGTTCCCACAGGCAACTCAGCGGCCTCTCTCTGTCCCTGTCACTCCCGAGCATGTCTGAGGCCGCCAGTGAGGCTGGGACCCACTGAGTCAAGCAGAGAAGAGGAGCTGACGGCAATGAAATGGGCAACAGGAAAGTGGAGGCAGGTTACCCTCCACAATGGCTGGTGAGCAAACACAGAAATCATCTTCTTTCTTCTCGACCAAGAATCTACAGTCCTCCTCCCTTCTCTGGGGTTTACAGCTTAGCCTCGACCTAGGCGAGCACAGAGCTTCCTGTGGTCTGCAGGGAAAACGCCCAGCCAGACCTGCCGGGGCCACCCAAGGGCTGAGGGTCACAGGACATTTGAGGCCTCCTCTGCAAACGGCCTCATCTTACAGTGTGGGAAAACAAGGTTGAGTGAGGAAAAGAAACCGCAGCATCTTCTAGAACTACCAATCCCAAAGAAAGATGAGAGACCCAGCAAAGGAGCTGAGTCCCCGTATCACCACGACAGGCAGGCACGAGAACTAACAATCCTTTAACGCAGACCCTGAAATGCAGCTCACTCTTTGGTTAGCAGGAAGCCTGGCTTAGGCTTCCAAATCTCCTGTGCACACTTTGGACAGTATTTTTTCCCCATGAACACTCACTCTAGCCAAACATGCCTCCCAGGAGATGGAGTCCAAGGTCAGGTTCTAGATAGCGCCCTCTGGCCTTGCGCCCCGACGTGGGCGTAGGCTGCATGCTGCTGCAGCCTTTCTCATCCCTGCTCAAGCGCAGCCTGCTCTGGCCTCGGTGCTCCCCACTGTCTCAGTCTGCGTGACTGAGATCTCATTTCGTCAAAGATCCAGGACAGATAAGCAGGTTTTGAAGAAAAGTTCAATCTCCCACTTGCACCTCTGCCTAATGCAAACGCCCTGTGTCCCTCACACCAGCAGCTGTGAAGAAACCTGTGTAGTCATTAACGGCCCCAGCATCCCCTGCATTTATAAGTTTGCCGTAAAGCCAACCCAGGAATATCAGGACATTTCACTGCAGCCGCCCAGCTGAGGCGACAACTCCCCTTAAGCTCTTCGCTCAGTGTGACCATGACGCAACTGTCTGGAAACAGGCATCTCAGCCTTCCTCGGTTCAAAAACCCGAGCCTGCAAAGGCAGGGCAAAGAAAGTTTTTGCTTTTTCCCTTCTTTCCGTAACTTACACCACTCCAAAGATTCTAAAGCCATCTCTCATGCCATTAATTCCACTTAAATGCCCTCAACACTTTCGCTGCTAGACGTCTTGGTTTGGAATGCAGAGTCTGAGGTATTTGAGGTTGTTTTAATTCTGTAAAATTGAAAAGGGAAGCGAGGTGAATACTGAAACTTGTAACCACAATCTCTCATCAGTTTGCTAAGGAAACTTTCTAAGATTAAAATAGAAAAGGCACATGTCACCCTGGGAAGGACGTGGCCCAGCCGCCTTCTCTCTCTGTGGCTACAACGTCTCACACAGGTAGGTAGCCCCTGCGGACGCAGGGCTCAGCGAGAGGGCAGCTCGGACGGCCATCACACTCTAATTCTGTGCTCTCCTGGGCACAAGAGTAGCTACAAACTTTCCTTAAAAAAAAAAAAAATCACACAGTTTTTCAACAAGAAGAGTAAAGTAGAAGAACAGATCATTTAATTATACAAACAAAATCGCTTTCCTTTGCTCCAGAGAGTCCAGGTACTCTTTCAAGTTCATTTGCTGCCCGACAGAAAGGTTTTTAGTATCAGAAAGAACCTCGCTCTCCTCTGATATCCACATGGAAAACAAGATCCGAAACAGAAGTCCACCATGGAAAAAATCCCAGGATGATCCAATCTGGAAAGAATTTAATTAACAAAATAAAATGGAGGGAAAATGGTCCAGGTGGGGCCCTAGGGAGAGAGGACTCGTGTCCCAGGCCGAAGTCCGCCCAGCACACCCAGTGGGCAGCCTTGGACCTGTCACTGCAGACCCAGCCGTGACAAGCAGACCCAGTGTGCGCGGCCACGGCTTCCTGACGCACTCAGTATTATGTACAGATATGAAAACCCAACGGCAGGTGGTTGGAAAGTGGCTTCTAGCTCTCCTATGCTGGCTTGGCACATTCACGCATGCAAAGCGAGGAGGTTTTACGGGCTTCACCAAACAGTTAATTTTGGCAAAAAGAGAAAACAAACGAAAAGCTAAAATTCATAAGCAGGATTAAAAGCCACTGAAGTGAAAACGATGTATTTCCTCAGCGTTATGGAGTTAGACTACCACTACTATCTTTTTTTTTCTTTTAATAAAGTCTCTGCCATCCTGTCCCCCGACTCAGGTCAAAGTTAATAGCAGCAATGCACAATGTCCTCTGTGAAGCCAGTGTTCTCTGCTCCCTGGGTCAGAGGTCATAGGTCAAGTTCAGTCAGTCCGAAGAATCATGGGGGGCTGCTCGCTGTCCTCATCCAGACGCAGGGCGCTGGCCTCATCCTCCAGGCAGGTGCCGCCCACGGCACCCAGGTCGTCTGCGTAGGCTGCAAAGAGATGAAGTCAGCCTTCAAAGGCTGGGGACACGCAAACAGACCCCATGACACAAACTGAGGACTGTGTTTTGGAAATGCTGGTGTATCAACTGCAGCCTGTATGAAGACATTCTGAATTCTGATTGCTTTTCTAATGACATCTTTGCAGCCTTAGCTAAGCAGCTTAAGATGAAGTCATTTGTTCTCTGACATTCTTAAATGTCAAAATGACACCTGCACAGTCAACAGAGGATTCCTAATGGATGGGACCCAAACTCTCTCAAGCTGGGTATACTGAGCTCAAAAATAACGCTAGGAAACAAATAATGACGCTAAGAGACTCTTGGCTTCATGAACTGGAAGCGCCAGTTCATGCATGGTGGGAGTGACGTGAACAGGCACAGCCCTACGTGGGTGCAAACCATAGGCTCTCCCACTGGAGGTCGAGTTGGCTTTTTTAAGAGGGTGGCTCACATGGAGTGGAGGCTGTGGCTAGAGGATCTTGTGCATGGGTCTCAGTGCTGCCACCGGAGGGGAGCCCACTGGCCTCGTTCCTCTCCAGCCTCTGCACCTCATAGGCCCAGCATGAAGGCGGTACTTGATGCAGATTTGCTGAAGGATGAAAAAGGTGGGAGGGAAACACCGAGGTCAAACCCTGGGCAGTGGTTTCCCTATGGCTGAGAGGTGGCCAGTCTGGGTGCAAGTCACGTGCCCCCAGAGTCACCTGAGCCAGGATGACCACTTTTTCTTTAAAAATGGAGAAAAATGGGCCTGGTGCAGTGGCTCATGCCTGTAATCCCAGCACTTTGGGAGGCTGTGTGGGAGGATTACTTGAGTCCAGGAGGAGTTTGAGACCAGCCTGCGCAACATCGGGAGACCCCATATCTACTTTAAAAAAAAAAAAAAAAAAAAAAGGCCAGGTGCGGTGGCTCACGCCTGTAATCTCAGCACTTTGGGAGACTGAGGCGGGTGGATCACGAGGTCAAGAGATTGAGACCATCCTGACCAACATGGTGAAACCCCGTTTCTATTAAAAAACACAAAAATTAGCCAGGTGTGGTGGCGTGCGCCTGTAGTCCCAGCTACTTGGGAGGCTGAGGCAGGAGATTTGCTTGAATCCGGGAGGCGGAGGTTGCAGTGAGACAAGATTGTGCTACTGCACTCCAGTCTGGTGCCTGGCGACAAAACGAGACTGTATCAAAAAAAAAAAAAAAAAAAATGGAAACTGAGTTCAGCTTTGAGAGGTCTTGGGAACAGCCATTTACCAACACTGGCCTACGTTCTCCAAACCATTCCTCCCTTTCCCAGTGAGGGGCCGGTGGGGCGGCTCCGGAGCCAACAGGAGGGAGCACCCGGGGCGGCTGCAGCATTAATTACCTTCCAGGTTTGCATCACACCCCTTACCAAGTCTCGTTGGGGATGAAGGCACGTAAGTACCTTTTGCTGCAGCTGCGCCGTACGTCTGAGTGACTAAGGGGCAGTCATGAGAGGCAGAGTCCAAGATCTCATTGGCCGTCTCCAGACTGCCATCCAGCCTGGAGGGGAAAGAAAGTGACACAGCTCAGCGTCTCCACTCAGGGTGGCTTCTCGGGCACCACATGCCGGCAACAGAGCCGATGCGCCACTCACCACACAGGACACCAGGCATTTGCCACACTGCAGCAACTTTAATCTCTTTGTGTATCTGCACACATTTTTACATGAAGAGTTTTACACGGAAAGTCTAAAGAGGGAGTTATACCTAATGAGGCAATATTTCACTTTTACGATGGAGAAACATAATAACTAGGATTCACTATTAAAAAAGACCACATCTCTACAAAGAAATAATTTAGTTGGATATATTGCGTGCCTGTGGTCCCAGTTACCAGGGAGGCTGAGGTGGGAGGATCCCTTGAACGCAGGAGCTCAAGGCTACAGTGAGCTGTGATTGCACCATGGCACTCCAGCATGGGCGAATGTGAGACCCTGTCTCTAAAATAAATAATTATAGTATTGTTAGAACTTTTCATTATAAAAAATGTGCAAGACAGAATGAAAATGCATTACTTCCTAATGAACAAATGTTAACTCTCTGTTTTCCAAGAGCAAACCTGTTCCCCACAGTGAGACAGGAGGCTCTCAACCATGTGCATTGAACTGTGGGGGCCACCATGCTGTGCCTTCCTTCCCAAATGAGAGGCTTCACCCTTTGGAAGAGGGCCTGGCCTCCCTGTGCCTCTCCCCAGCTAAGAACAAATGCAGCTCCTGCCACCCCTGCGTTGCCTCTGTGCCCAGTCCCCGAGGGAGCCCTGGCGCCGCCGGCCACAGCCCAGGGCTCCCTGTCCTGGGGTGGCATCAATTTCATCTGGGAAAGCAAAGCTCCTGACTGGCACGGCATGGCTGCCACGCTGGAATCTGCCCCTCTACATCACTGGTTTTCAAGGAAATAAACAAATATATGCCAGGCGCCCAAAAAGCCACCTGCCAGCATGGAGCAGCCAGCGAAGTGGGGCCAGGAGCAGACTCACCGGTGCTGCTTCATCAGGGCACACTCGCCGCCCTCCTGGGGGTCCAGGTTGTACATGTACAGATACCCGTCGGAGGCGCCCACCAGCAACCGTGGGATCTTCTGAATTCTAGGGAGAATCAAGAGCAGCCACATTTGAGACAACCTTCACAAGAAGGGGCTTATTACACGGGCAGCCTCACTCTTGGCAAGGCGAGGGAAGAGACCCCAGCAAAACGAGCACTAGGGCAGCTCTGGGCATTTAGTGCACCATCGACCCGGCCCATAGCGCCAAGACTGCACTCTGTGTGCTGAGCCCTGAAGCCCACAGGAGGAGAGAGCAGGACAAAACCAGTTTTGTGGCTTCTGTGAATATTATGGGTAGTCATTGTCAGAGAACTTCTCGGCGACCCTAGTCAGATACCCCCGACGACTCTAGATGGAGCCCCAGCTCTAAGGAGCTGCTTTTGTTCAGGAGAAACATGGAAAGGATCATGAGCTGCCAGGATTGGGCCCCTCAGCCTAAGGCGCTCAGGGCAGGGGATGGAGGCACCAGCTCTACTCACGTGGCTAGCGAGCAGATGTTTTTGTGGCCGCAGAATGGCAGGCGGACCGTGGCGAAGGCTCGGCCCTGGTTGAACATTTCTGTCACTTGGGAAGGCAGGTAGCTGGTGGAGGCCATGAGCACTTTCCCGAAGTACCCAGTCCAGGTGGTGGGCTCCTCTGGGGGTCTGAAAGGAAAGGCCACCGGACACATGAAGCTGCACCCTCCCTGGGGGGACGGCCACCCCCTACCCACATAGACATACAGCTCTGGAGCCAAGAGCAAAAGTCTCCATTCTTCACAGGAAAACTAAAAAGGGTTGGTTGGTTACATGCAGACACTTGGAGCCCCAGGGGCGTCATGGAGCTTCCTCTGGGAGGCATCAGAGGAGGGGGTGCTCAGGCTCCAGAGCAGGGGGAGCTGTGGCCCTTGCGTGGCCATGGGCAAGACATGGCAGGTGACCACACGTCCCCTTTGGAAGGGTGTGATGGGGCCTGATGACCCCTGCTACATCTCTGTAACAGAAGTCTCCACAAACCTTGAGTATAGACCCAAAATTGTTATTTTCCCATAGCCTGTTTGTGTGGTTAGTCATCTTTTTTGGGGGGGAAGGGCAGGGTATGTTCCATTTGCTTTTAAAATTGTGATGAAATATACATAACAAAATGTATTATTTTTAACCATCTTAAGTATGTTATTATAATGCTGATCTGAGTGGGATGTTCTTTAAATTTTTAAAGAGAGGCTGGGCATGGTGGCTCACAGGCAGATCACTTGAGCCCAGGAGTTCCAGATCAGCCTGGGCAACAGAGTGAGATTCCATCCCTGCGAAAAATTTAAAAATTAGTCAGGTGTGGTGGCACATGCCTGTAGTTCCAAGTACTCAAGAGGCTGAGGCAGGAGGATCACTTGAGTCCAGGAGGTCAAGGCAGTGAGTAATGACTATACCACTGCACTGTAGCCTGAGCAACAGAGTAAGATCCTCTTTTTTTTTTTTTTTGAGATGAAGTCTCGCTCTGTTGCCCAGGCTGGAGTGCAATGGCACAATCTCAGCTAACTGCAACTTCTGCCTCCCGGGTTCAAGCGATTCTCCTGCCTCAGCCTCCCAAGTAGCCGGGACTGTAGGCACATGCCACCATGCCCGGTTAATTTTTTTTGTATTTTTAGTACAGACGGGGTTTCACTGTGTTAGCCAGGATGGTCTCCATCTCCTGACCTCGTGATCCGCCTGCCTCAGCCTCCCAAAGTGCTGGGATTACAGGCGTGAGCGACCGCACCCAGCCAAGGCCCTCTTAAAAGACCCCCCTTCCTCTACATATTCATTGCAATAGTAAATACCTGTGGAAGTCACCCATGTCTCTGCTTACCCGTGGGCAGGGAAGACACATGGCATTCACCCTTGAGGGCTGTCTGATCACAGACAAAACCAAAAAGAGGATGTCCACCCGGACCCTTCCTGCCCCACTCGAGGCCTCTGCCCGTCCTGTGTGCTGCCCGTGGGAGAACCTGCCTGCTGCGGCCCGCCCTCCTCACTGCCAAGCCCGGATGTGGCGGTGCTGGTTCTATGGCCGGCTCCAGCGTCCTCACCAGCCAATAGTATCAGAGGGCGGGACAGATCCTTGCTTCCATCTCATCCTGATGGCAAGTGGGGACAAAGGGTTCTGCATTGTTTTTAAAGGAAGGAATGTTTGCAACTCACTTTTCTTTCACAGTCTCGAGTTTGAAGATGTGCACGGTCTCCGTGTTGCTGGAGGCGGAGAGGAACATGCCGTCCATGCTGAAGGCCAGGGAGCAGATGCTCACGCACCTGGGGAGATGCACTGGTTGGGGCGGGCCACAGCAGCCAGCGGCTGCCCCAGGGGTTCAACTCAAGTGGCGGAGAAGAGTTCCTGTCACGGGCACACTTGGGCCTGCTGGTAAGTTTTATTCCCCTCCAGCCACCTTCTCAAACATTTTCCTTGAGAGAGGAAAATGTTCAAAAGGAAATACTAAGCACAACTGCTTAACAGAGCTGCAACCCTCCAGGTGATAAAAGGAATCAGGATTTCACTAAACCACTTTTAGCTGCATTAGGATGGATTTCTAGTCCTAAGGTGAGTAAAATAATACTCAGTAATTTAAGTTACAGCAATTCTTTCCACGCCAGAGGGTAAATCGGCAACCTAGGGAAGGTTTAAGAAAGAGCAAAGGGCTGGGCGCAGTGGCTCACGCCTATAATCCCAACACTTTGGGAGGCCGAGGTGGGTGGATCATGAGGTCAAGAGATTGAGACCATTCTGGCCAACATGGTGAAACTTTGTCTCTATTAAAAATACAAAAAATTAGCCAGACATAGTGGTGTGAGCCTGTAATCCCAGCTACTCAGGAGGCTGAGGCAGGAGAATTGGTTGAACCCGGGACGCAGATGTTGCAGTGAGCTGGTATCTTGCCACTGCACTCCAGCCTGGGCGACAGAGCAAGACTCCATCTCAAAAAAACAGACAAACAGACAAACAAAAAACAGAGCAAAACTTTGAACATACAAAGTGGCTCAAGTGTATCTTAAAAATCAATCGGCATTCCAAAGCCACTAAATTCATGTGAATTTCTTCATAACCCTAGAACTGCAAGATAGTTAACCAAGGGCTAACCCTGTCCATAATAGTAAGGGATTTTCCTGGAGTCAGTATTTACTGCATCTATGAGTTAGGCATGGGTTCTTGCCTTAATGCAGTGTTTAATGATGGAGGTGGGGTCAGGGAGGTGCAAATGAAACTGACTTTGCAAAATCATGACTGAGACGGTGATTGAACTTAACCGACTCCATCTCGCTACTCATCTCCACGCTGTCCTTGTTCCTTCCCGGGCACAGGCTGAATTAACTTTGGGAGAAACTTTGCTTATGATATTTTGCAGACCCTGCACTTGACGGATCTGCTGGTCCCTCCCAGATCAATCGACTGGCTCATCTGATCTTGTGGCCCCCACCCAGGAACTGGCTGAGTGCAAGAAGACAGCTCCAACTCCCTATGATTTCGTCTCTGACCCATCAGCACTCCTGGCTCATTGGCTTCCCCTCACCCAAGTTATCCTTAAAAATTCTGCTCCCCAAATGCTCAGACACTGATCTGAGTAATAATAAAACTCCAGTCTCCCACACAGCCGGCCCTGAGTCAATTAGTTTCTCTACTGCAATTCCACTGTCTTGATGAACTGGCTCTGTCTAGGCAAGGGGAAGGTTAACCCCTTGGGCGGTCACCCAAATATTCCATCTGCTACAGGCAAAAGAATGTGAGAAAAATACACGTAGAAGGCACTAGAGAAGCACAGAGAAAGGGATTTAACCCAAGGATCAAAAAAAGGCCTCCTTCAGGGTAACACTCGACTTGGACTCCCAGGCTTATGGAAGCTGGCCAGGCCACCAGATCCGCCAGCCCATGCAAGACACTGGTGAACAAGAGATCAGCTCTTCCAAAGAGCTGAAGGTGTGGCACAGCTGGAGCCAGGACAGGGAAAGTGAAATGGAATCGGGCTGGGCGGAAGGACTGGTGAAGCAAAGTAGGGAGCGTGGGGTCAATCCTGCAGGGGACAGCAGGGCCGTGGAAGATGTTAGGTGAGGTGTGATTGGATTACATTTACATTTTTAAAGAACAGCCTGGGAGAGTCTGAAGAACGGCCTGAAGGGAATCCAGGGAACAGCAGAAACTAGCCAAAGCCTGTGTCAGGTGGGGTGGCGGATGTGGCACGGGGCCAGCCCACAGCTGGAAGCTCTCTGGATGCACCGTTCTGGCAGAAGGACACAGGGCTGAGCCCCTCTGGCTTGGCTGCCAGGGTGCTGGTGGGTGGCACTATTTACCAAGATGGGGAGAGTGAGAGATGAGGGGTGGCTGGGGGCACATTGGCCTGGTGGCTTGAGGTGCCCAGCACCCAGCAAGGAGGAGGAACACGGGCACCTCAGGAAGCTGGGCTACGCATCCAGCCCCGGGATTGGCACACATAGCCCATGGGAGTGGGGCAGGGGGCTGGGTGAGGAGTGGCTCCACGCAGAAACAGGCACAGGAGGGGAACTGAGCAGAAGCAGCAACACAGGAAAAATCCAGAAAGGTATGCTGTGAGGAAGACCAAGGGACACGAGAAGGTAGGAGCTGTAGGAGCAGTGACGTTTGGGGACAGTGAGGTCCACCTGTTGCACCTATGGGAATCCCATGAGGAACAGGAGACCAGATGGCAGGAGGGTCCTTGAAAGACAGCCCCTCCTCTTTCAATGGCCACCCTCAGGGAGGGAGGTACTGATCTGAAATGAGGAGCCAGAGACTTGAGGTCAGGTCCTGCCAACCAAGGCCACGTGGTGGCAAATGGCCTCTAGAGGTCCGATCCGAGGCCTCCCCTGCTCTGTTGTCTGATGAGGGAGGGACGGTCCTGCCTCAGAAGCAGGAGCCACAGGGGGCGTACTAAGCACAGATGAGGGAGACTCTGCAGCCTGGATGGAGGAAGGCAAGGGAATGCCAGGCTGAGGCGTCTGGGTTTGTTCAAAGAAGGGGCCAATGTCATTTGCTGAGGTGAAAGCAGAACTGGAGAGCTGGGAACAGGTTCTCAGACGGTAGCCTTTAAAGGAGGGGCATGCTACCCACTGGGAGCCACAAGGCACTGGAGGGCCTGCCTGGTTCTGCGAGCTCTTCACAACTCTCATACTAGCTGGTGGGACTGCAGACAAATAAAAACCGAGTTTGCTTTTCTCAAAGTGCTCTTGAACTCGTGACAAGACCAACTCCTAGACCTCAACCGGTGACCCAGATGGTCTAGAAATGCTCGTGTGGAATTCTCCTGGGGTGTTTGTTCACAGATAACATAAAACTGAAATCCAAATACAACCTCCAGAATCCATTTTGGACGTTCATATACTTTACCTCTTCACTCCTCTCCGAAACTCAAACAGTTTTTGTCCCTCTGGAATGGAAAATACCCTAATCACAGTCCCCTGTGGAAGAGAAAGACAAAAGAAGAAAGAATTTTAGCTGAGTTAAAACAGGATTTTCCGATCTTTCACAGCAGACTGCAAACACACCACACGGCCACCTCCAGGACAGCTCTGCACTGGGCCACCAGGCAGTTTGGGGTCCTCCAGGGCCTCCCAGAAGCATCACCTGCACACTTTTTGCCACGAGCATAGGAAAACACTCCCCTGTCCTATTGTGGTCTTACTGTTCAATCTTCTCTTTAAATCTATTTTAACTGACTGCTGACTCTCAATACTAACAGCCTTGAGGGCAAAAGCGGCATATCATCGTTCTAGTGTTCTGAGTCATTTGAAGTTTAAACTATTAAAAATAAAAGCCTGGACTTGTGTGTGGCACACTGGCAAGCCCCTGTGGTCTGACAAATTTCAGACCCCACTGAGGGCCTTTCCTGCTGCTTTCAATTCAGTTACTGACCAAGAGAACCGATTAGCTGCAAAGCTCAAGCATCTCATAAGAGTAAATTCCAACTCATGAAATGGTAAGATGCACATGAAGAAAATCTTACTAAGACAAAGAACTAGGAATACATGGGAGCCCAGCATGTCTCTGTTTTAATGGGAAGTTCTTGAAGATGCCAGCTTCCCCAACTAAGGTAATATCAGATCTGTGGATGATGAGACAGATGTGAATATCTGGGGGAATAAATAAGAGAAGAGCCAAGAAAATCATGAACAGGGCCTTCAATGCTTGAATATTAAAAGAATACTATCAGGTGATAATTTTAATGGTATTAAATTAGCACAAAAAGAGACTGATGGAAAGACAGGCCATCAAATAGATAGCATTTCAAATTTGCAGGGCAGGACGAATTATTCAACATTCATCCTCTGCAAATTTTAGAAGGTTCAAATTGTTAAATATAAAATATTAAGCACATCTAGGCCAACAGGAGGCCGAGGCAGGCAGATCTCCTGAGCTTAGGAGTTTGAGACCACCCTGGGCAACACAGTGAAACCCCGTCTCTACCAAAATACAAAAAAAAAAAAATTAGCTGGGTGTGGTGGCACGTGCCTGTAGTCCCAGCTACTTGGGAGGCTGAGGCACAAGAATCACTTGAGCCCCAGAGGTGGAGGTTGCAGTGAGCCAAGATCACGCCAATGCACTCCAGCTTGGGCTACAGAGTGAAACTCCGTCAAAAAAAAAAAAAAAAATACTAGGCCAAATGCAATAACTCATGGCTATAATCCCAGCACTTGGGGAGGCCAAGCTGGGAGACACACTAGAGCCCAGGAGTTCAAGACCAGCCTGGGCAACATAGCGAGACCCCCATCTCTACAAAAAACAAAAAATTAGCCAAGGCTGATGGTGCACTCCTGTTGTCCCAGGAGAGGAGGCAGCAGCGAGTTGTGATCATGCCACTGCACTATCTGCTGTGTTTATAGATAGTAAAATGTGCAGTGGCTCACACCTGTAATCCCAGTACTTTGGGAGGCTGAGTCGGGTGGATCACGAGGTCAGGAGTTCAAGACCAGCCTGGCCAACATGGTGAAACCCCATCTCTACTAAAAATACAAAAATTAGCCAGGCGTGGTGGCAGGCACTTGTAGTCCCAGCTACTTGGGAAGCCGAGGTGGGAGGATCACTTGAGCCTGGGAGATGGAGGTTGCAGTGAGCAGAGATTACGCCACTGTACTCCAGCCTGGGTAACAGAGCAAGCAAGACCCTGTTAAAAAAAAAAAAAATTGGCACTTGAGGATAGCTGGTTCTTTCTGGATGGAGGGGCACAAACTGAATTTATAACACTGAGAATTAGGGGATCAAATATTCTCTGCATCCACATACAAAAATAACCAAAGCAAAAGTTTTATCCTCTGTAGCCTCAACTTTTAGATGGAGAAAATTTTTTGGTGGCATTATCTACTGTGCAATACTAATTAATTAAGAGTTGTTTTGTTGGCTGGGCGCGGTGGCTCACACCTGTAATCCCAGCAGTTTGGGAGGCCGAGGCGGGCAGATCACAAGGTCAAGAGATCAAGACCATCCTAGCCAACATGGTAAAACCCCGTCTCTACTGAAAAATACAAGAGTTAGCTGGGTGTGGTGGCGTGTGCCTGTAGTCCCAGCTACTCAGGAAGCTGAGGTAGGAGAATCGCTTGAACCCGGGAGGAGGAGGTTGCAGTGAGCCAGGAATGCGCCACTGCACGCCAGCCTGCCAACAGAGTGAGACTCTGTCACAAAAACAAAAAAATAAAGAAAAAAAAAGAGTTGTTTTGTTGCCACATGACCGCAAGATTCTTGAAAGCAGGGTTAGATCACAGGCCTCAGTGGGGCCTCGGCACCTAGAACAGAGCAGGGCTGGGAAGGTCTTGATGCTCTCTCTCCAGAGACTAGGAGGATTCGTGTAAAAGCAATCAAGCTTGCTCTTTATAGCCCCAAAAATATTATTCTATTTTTATGGTCTTAAAATTCCATCAAGTACCTTTGGGCCTTTGTAAGAGCTACTGAAAAATATAACAGTGAGACTTTGATTAGTCAAGGAGTAACAGAATTTCAGGGCCATTTCAAAGGGAAATGAAAAGGACAAGGTGGGCCGGGCGTGGTGGCTCACGCCTGTAATCCAAGCACTTTGGAGGCCAAGGCGGGCAGGTCACCTGAGGTCGGGAGTTCAAGACCAGTCTGACCAACATGGTGAAACCCCGTCTTTATAAAAAAAAAAAAAAAAAAAAAAAAAAAAAGAAAAGGACAAGGTGATATTGGGATAGTCTAGCACAATTAGAATCAAAGTCAGGCTTGGCAACTGACCCCTCTGCTGCTGCCTGGCTGGGTAGCCCGGACACACTGCTTAACCTCTCTGAGCCCTTGCTATGAAATGCAAAAATGTTTACCTTGCTGAGGGGAAATAAATGACGTAACGAAGATATAAGATCCAGAATACATGACACAGAAGTGACCCATAAACGGTGACATCATTATTACAGAACTCAGGTGTGAGATTCAAGAACAAAGACCCAGGCAGGAAAGCTAAGGAAGTGGGCCGGCTTTTTGTTGTATCTCATCTGCTCGGTAGTTTGAGGGGAGAGAGGACTTGAAAGGGGAGGCTATTTGAGGATTTCAATGAGAAGCAAAATCAAATCCAAATGAAAGTAAAAGTCATCCATGGGCAATGAAGAGCAGGACTGGCATTCAGAGGAGATGATGGAGGAGGGAGAGCAGACACAACCTCAAGACAGAAGAACTTTCAAGAAGAGAGGAACCGAAAAGAAAAAAGAGGCAACAGTCCAAGTCAGAAGAGAACAAGGACCCTTCAGTGTCCTGGAGGCTGAGGGAGCCTTGCCACTTGGTCACAGGTACACGGGGACATTTAGAGGCCATGTCCTTTAAAGCCAGACATTCGTCTTACTGGAATCTTTTAAATTAATAGTTAGAAATACATATAAAAGATACATGACTTAAATATACGACTATCTATGGCATCAACATGTTTGAAACAGTGTCCAAAAAGGGTGATGTTGACATAAATCACAACTGAATGCTGCACAGCCATTACAAGTGTTTTTAGCTTAGAAAAATGTCGTCATGTAGAGTGAAAAAGCATAAATTATACCCATAGTGGGATCTCAATGCTGAATAAAGAGAAAATGAAAGGAAATACACAGAAATGTACTCAGATTGGCTGGAGAGAATTCTGTCTTGGCTTTTTCACGTTTCATTGTTTGGGTTCTTCCCCATAACGTGTTACGTTTCATCATTTAGAAGTACACGGGGCGAGCGGTGCAGTTATACACAGCGTTTCCATCTCCTTTGGACATTTCTGCGTTTTCTACTACAAACGTGTACCAGCTCTCCTGCCCACAGGGGCACAGTGCAAGCTCTGCTCACTCTCAGGCAGCACACGGCCACGGCCTGAGAAGCAGGAGGCTGTCTCTGCTTTTCCCGGAGCCGGTTGTATAGGACCTTGCTTCTGAATTGGCTATGTGAACAGAACTGGAAAAGTCTGTGGAAGCCTTCATACCATGGCTCCCCCAGGGAAAAGCAGACTCACCTTCTCCGAAGCTGTGGCAAGCTTAGTTCCACTAGCGTCAAAAGCCAACGCTGCTAAAGGACTGTCATGAGCCGGAATCATGTTCGCAGCTCTCTGAAAAAGGGAGACCAATAAAATGTGACTGCCGGGCAGTGACAGCCCACACCTCAGGGCTGGCACTTGGTGTGCAGTCTAAAAATGCCAGTTAACCGTTCCTAAAACACCGTCTATACAAATGCCAAACCCACTGATTTACTGGGGCTGGGAATCCAAGGAAACACTGCTCCAACTTCAGAAAAAACAAAGCAGTTTACCCCTAAGGTTTTCTATGTTCCTTAAAACATTCCTATGGCGAGGAGCTCAGCACTGGTGTGAATGCTGCAGCAGATCCAGAAGCAGAATGAGCCAGACCTGCTCTGCCAGTGAGAGGAGTAGCAGGGCCAGGCGTGGGGGCACCTGCCTATAATCCCAACACTTCAAGAGGCTGAGGTGGGAGGATGGCTTGAGGCTAGGAGTTTGAGGCCAGCCTGGGCAACACAACAAGACTCCGTCTCTACCAAAGTAAAAAATTAGCTGGGTGTGGTGGTGCATGACTGTAGCTACTTGGGAGGCTGAGGCAGGAGGATCACTTGAGCCCGGGAGGTTAAGGCTGCAGTGAGCTAGGACTGCACCACTGCACTCCAGCCTGGGCAACAAAGTGAGACCCTGTCTCAAAAAAAAAAAAAAAA
>CAUYLG010030240.1:0-107411 GCA_963573385.1 Cacajao melanocephalus | reverse complement strand
CTCATAAGGAGCATGGAACCTAGATCTCTCTCATGTGCCATTCACAACAGGGTTGGTGCTCCTATGAGACTCTAATGCTGCTATTCACCTGACAGAAGGCAGAGCTCAGGATGTAAGGCTCTCCTGCTGTGTAGCCCAGTTCCTAACAGGACATGAACCAATACTGGTCCATGGCCTGGGAGTTAGGGACCCCTGCTCTAGAGGGATTGCGCCAGTCACAATGAAACTATTCTTGCCACCTTAAGATATTGAAAAGTGTCATGGTCGTTTTTGCATCTCATTTGTTGACAGACTTGTTTCCTTTAGATCTAGGCAAACTGATGAATTACTGGAGAGAACCGACAAGAGAGGTCTAGAGAGAATGTAAGGGAGACAGAGGAGGAGACAGAAGGGTGGCCTTTGCCCGTAATTGGGGAACCCACCATTACATTTACTGTGTTTAAGTCTAGAAAGGTAATTTTAATTTAACTGTCCCACTCAAGACGTTCTAACACGCATCTAGAGAACATGCAAAAGTATCCTTTAGATTAGAACAGATTGTCTTCTAATGGGGCTTTGAAACACAAATGTGAAGTTCATTAGCCGGGACTGTTTCTGATGAAGCTGAGGGTAGAAAATCACACCTTCTCCTGTAAATGGGATCATATATTTGATATCTTTGACTTGAAAAAAACAAGTATTTAAGAGCCAAGTTGACCCAATTTCACATGTCAGAGTGAAAAGAAATTGTTAAGAAGTCCAGCTTTGTAGCCTAATACCACTCTGAAAGAACATTCTTGCAGTTTGATGTTAATTGAGCACTGTTGGCTGAGCCCTCACTAATTTCTGGTCAAGAATTGGTTTACTGAATGAAGAAGTGATCTAGTAGTACATTGGAATGTACATTGGAATGACTCAGGTGCATAGATTTTGATACAGTTTTATAAAAATAAAAGGATAGGGAACCCATCCCCATTTTTTTAAAGTTAGAAAAATGTAAATAGTATTCTTTAGTCCATGCACAAAAGGGATCACCAACCCTTGAGAAAATCAGAGAATAAATATTTTCTTTCTTTTATTACTTAAAACTTCTCCCCTTACTTTTCTTTTTCTTTATATTTCCCTCCCAGCTTCATGAAAAATTTAAAGCTTGGTGATTCATTTTTGAGGAATCAAAGGGTAGTGAAGCATTAAGAATGAAAAATCAGTGACACCAAGCTGAGCAGTTTAAAAGTTATTCTTCTTAGCAGAAGCATTAACTAAGCAATGGTACAAGTGAGGAGAATTCACTGCTTCCAAATTTCTCTTTAAATAGTATTTTCTTGATTGTTGTACTTACCACCACTAAATTATACTTATGATGTAGAAAATATACACTTCTAATTTATTTTCACAAAAAGGATTTTAATAGCAAAACTTCCAAACTTTTGTTTGTTCCTTATAATGTTGCCCTACATATGGTTAATGATTTTAACTAATGTTATTAATTAGTGATAAATATATTTGCCTATTCTTCAAAGTTGTAAATTTCTTATTCAACTCCTTAAACACTGCAGTTACTTCCTTAAAATATTTACTGTTCTATCTATTACCCATCAATAAACAAGTGCTTACTTAGCCCCCATGGGGTGCTGCGGGGGACACATACTGGCACCAATAGATATAGTTCTACTCTAGGAGCACTTTTAACCTGCTTTAAATGCTAGATGCCCTTGTGGGTTGGTACTTTCAGTAGAGTGCCACAAAGAAGCTTGAGCTGCATCTGGAGGAATATTTGGAGCTGGTGAGATCTAGAAGAGAAGGGAGTACATTTCACCAGAAAATGCAGCCACACCAACCAGAGGCAGGGAAGGGCCATAGGTAGGCCACCATGGCTGGAGGGAGAGAGAGAGAAAGGACTTATTTGGTGAGAGAGGATTCTGGAAGGTGTGAAGTCCTTGAATGTTTGTCTAGGGAATTAAGGCGATCTCATGTAAACCCAGGGTTCTTAAGGTGTGGGAGATGAGAGAGTGTGAATCAGGATCACCCTGGGAATTTAATCTATACATTTCATCTCATTCACACACACAGTCACTCACTCATTCACACACTCGTTCACATCTTCCCAACAATTCTCCCATCACGTTTAAGAACCACCGTGTTAGGGAGTCATAGAAAACTTTGTAATGGGGTCCCCATGTGGCACGGTGAGGGACATCAGTTCTACCGCTGTGTGCACACTTACAAAGCCAGCATGAAGTCCTAATGAGCCTGAGCTCTTTCAGTGGGGAATTTGGGTTATCATGAGGGTGAAATCATTTTATTTAGATCAGGTGATGACAGGTGATGCAAGGCTACTTGCCTGTGCTCCAGGAAGTACCTTGGAAGGCAGGCAGTCCCCAGAGTCAGCCAGTGCTACTGGGCAACTGCACAACAGGCAGGTTGGCGTTGGAGGCGCTATCACTGTGCCACCCCACAGGCCAAAACACCAAGGAGCCGAGGCTACCAGGAGTGGCTTATCTGACTGCAACAAATGGCATAAGGTGACAGATATTTTTGATACAAGCTGGGACTCTGGCTTTAAATCCGATAGTTGGATCTGCACAAAATTATGCTATCCTTGGAGCTGGAAGAGAGACAACCTCATCTTCCAAATGCAAATGTCCCAAATCAGAGAATACAGGTTACTCAGCCAAAGCTCCTCAGCTACTGAGCAGCATATCACCAAACTAACCTCAAGAAAAGGCTTGTAGGACTAAAATAGTACAATTCAAACCTTTACCACTGGGCAGCTCACTCCACCGCACCCCCACAAACCACTATTTTGTTTCCTGGTTCCATGGCTTTTGTTTGAGGCACTAAATACTTCACTACTCTTCTCAGAAAATTGTCTCTTTATATTCTCCAGTTTGTCACCACTTCAAAATTCTGTTTTTGCTCCTTAAAATCATCTGTTCTTCATTTATTCTTCCATGTAGTTATATGTTTATTAACCAGATATTTATGGAGTATCTATTTTGTCCCAGGTATTATACTTCCATCCTTATCTTGTCCTGTAATATGTGAAAGGATACCTCAAAATAATAAGCCATTGAAAATGCTATTCATTTCTTGACATTACCCCAGTCTTGGCAATTAAATGACTACATCTATAAGTAATAACCAATTGCATAATTTCTAAAACTGCAACTGATCACACATTTTTCAAGAACTGCTGAACAGCATGTATAATTTCAGACCTACCCAGAAAGTCATGCAGAATTTTTGACCTGCAGTTTAGAAGTAATCTGGCCAATTTTTCTCATTTTCCAAAAGGCGCAGAGCAGAACCAGGCTATAAACCTTGCGACTCCTTGTCCAATGTTTTTCTACCTCATCAAGCTATTGCTTTGAAAATGTCTGTCTTTTTTTTTTTTGTAGTCTTCTTTAAAAGTAAAACCACTTTTCTTTCTGAATCAAGCGTCCTCACTTTCAAAAAATGTCTTTGAAGGCAACTTTATGTAATCTCCTGAGAGGTTTTTCAAGCCCAGGCAGTCTAGTACCTTGTACCTAAAGAACATACAGTTTTAGCACGTGAAGTTCCTAGGTATGAAGTGAGTTGGTAATAACAAGTACAATATCCCAACGTTGGTGGCATCTTTTGCTGGGATTTTTCTGCCTTTCACTCCCTGCTCAGGCAGCACAGATGTTATCGCCACACTGCCAGGCTGCTCCTGAGGATTAAATTAGTTGAGATGCTTTGGAAACTGGAAGGAGTCTGCAAATGGAGGCGCTTGCTGTTATCTCCAATAACCTCACAAAGAAGGCCAGGGGGATATTCATCTTTGTATCCCGGGCATCTAGCAGAGTTTGTTCAATAAATATTTGTTGAAATGAATGAAATCTTCGTCAAATGTCATGTTGAGCCAAGGCTTGAGAGTCAAGCATGTCACAGAGTCTTTGTGTCAAAAATGACATCAGAGGAAAAAAGGTGAATGTGACATTGTTATGTATCTTACTTAATAAGGACAAATAAAGCTTTTCTCTGCACTGATTGCTCCAACTGAAAACCAATTGCTTCTCATTTTGTGTGGTTTTGTATTCATTCTCCAAGCCCAGGCACCCTTTTGCTCTAAGGGTTTCCTGACTTGGATGTGAAGTAAGCTTCTAGCCCTGGCTTGTTTCTGTGTTGTCAGGCACAGATAAAGGCATGGTGGAATTTGCCCATTCCTTTGAGTGAAGGGGCCTGTCAGAAACATTGTGGTCAGCCTTTAGAAACTCTCCCACGTTGGTTCCAAAGAGAACATTTGTGTGTGTGTTTGCTTTGGTTTTGAGAACTAAACACCCCTTTGACATTACGTGCGCCAGCTCCTGAACACTGGGGTGTTTCAGAAATGATGCCATGGGCACATAACGCAAGAAGCACTGCCCTGCTTTAGCAACAGGAAGAAAAGAGACCTAAAGGGGAGGCTTAATGAACAGAGAGGAATGAATGGAAGCGTTTCAGAAAGGACAATGCTGAGGGGCACCCCACAATTAGAGAGGATCACCTCACTCCTCACTGTCTGTTGCATTTTTGTCCTTTTAAAATTATTAAAGAGAATACAAAGGCTCCGAGTGCTGTTGGCTCGGCATCTTTCCCCGTAGCAACTTCAAAAGTCTCAGGTCACATTGGGTAGGAGCAGGCTGCCTCCCAGCAAATTGGCCAGCAAACATACCTGGATGGGTTCGTCCCTCCCCTGAAGCGATTTAGTAGGGAAGCTCACGCCTTATATGGATACATTCCCTCTCTTTTTGAAAAGAGTGATAATTGTGTTTCAAATATGATTTTCTAGCACAGCAAAAACAGTGATTTGTTTTTGCCCTCAGTGGCAAAATTCACATTTTGATCAGAACACATCCAATCTCTAATACGTTTTACTGAGTACGTAGGTAGCATCTTATTAATGAGACAAGGACACTGCGGACACTTTGCTTCCCTCCATATTTCTGTGCTGGGCACCCCGTGGATGAGGCGATATGAACATTAGTTATGCAGATGAAGTCTCACAGTGCCACACTGAATCCTCTCACCCGGGTATTATCAATGCAAGCTTATCTATCCGGTGGCACATTTGCAGGGTGCATCCCCTGCTCCGTTCTCAACCAGGGACACTCTCCATCCCTGACCACATCATTCCCCAAACCATTTTTCTCCCTTTCCCTTCCCTTCTAGCCTTTCTTTCTTTGGAAATTCACCAGTGGAATTTTTCTCCCCACGTCTCTATGGTGAGTTTTCCCAGCTTTGGAAGGCTCAGTTGCCATGGCAGCGGGCCTCCTCTGCCTGGAGCCGAGCTGGTGATTTCGGAAGCTGGTGATTTCGGAAGAAGGGATTGTGTCGGTGGGAGGGAGGGGAAGAAAAGTCATTAAAGTCGGCCAATTAGTATGCAGGGCCGGTGCCCCCTTCCAGCTCCTCTCACACGAGGAACAGCCAGGGCTCTTTAGATCTCTGCCGGCCGAGATGCAGTGAAGCAGAGGGAGGGGAGGCCTCCCAGCCGTGCACCTGTCTGGAGGAGGCCTTCCATGGCCCCAGCCCAGGGAGAAGCCAAGTCCTGCTGCCACCCTCCGCCAGTACCTTCTCCTCCTCTGACCTGCTCTCTTTTGCCTCGCTCCATTTTGGAAACAGAGCTTCATGGAAAGACCCCAGTGGAGGAGGCGCTGGTGTGTACCAGTGGTAAAATCTACCCTTCAAGGTCTCATATATTTCATTATTTTTCTGGTTGGTGGATGGTTGTTCATCTACTAGTTGAAATAAGGGACAAAAATAAAATGTGTCCCAGGATGTCGGTGACCGCTTGATGCCTGGGGGTATCAATTTGGCTGGGGGTAGCCAACTTGGATGATATTGGACAGAAGAAAGTGACCCCCCTTTCATAGGAAGCTGTGACTACCTACGTGGCCCAATGGAATCTGTTCTCCCCAGAAAGTCTGTCTTGAAGGGAGACTGTTGTTGAGCCTGCCTCTATCTGAGCATTCTTTCTCCTGCTACTGCCAGGGGTTAGATGTCCTCGAGGGCTACTCCACTAGAGGGTTCCTGGTCCCCAGCCCCCTGTGACCCCTGATGCCAGTGCCCACTGCCAGAGGTAAATTATTATCCTCTGTTTCTTTCTCCCTAAATTATTTGTTCAGAACCTGTGGATTTGAAGGTTTCCTCCAGCGTTCCACACTGTGCCCAATGTCTGGCACCGTGCCTGGCAATAAGCAGAACCTAATAAATATTTCCCATCTACACTGCCGCTGTCTTTCCACTCCCTGCCAAGCCCACTCTGGTTTGACTTCTGTCTCATTGCTGCATCAAAGTTGTGCTTACTGTAATCTGATTAAAGTCTGTAGTCAAGTTAATTGCAAGGGGCCAATGTCAATTTTCTGGGCTCCATTATGCAGATGTGAGTGTGCTGTCACTATGTTTACATATGTTGTCATTGAGGAAGCTGGGTGATGAGGACAGAGGACCTCTGTGGACTCTGCTGGCAACTACTGTGAGTCTGTTATTAGTTCAAAGTAAAGAGTTAAGAAAGTTATATATAAATATAACTGTTTATATATATATACATATATATATGTGTATATATATATATACACACACACATATATATAAACCCTTAGTGAAACCTTTCTGGAGATCAAGCCAATAGGCATTTCCAGTCCTCATCTCATTTGACAATTGACATCCGCTCCCTGTTTCTTCAATGTTCTTTCTTTGGCTCCCTTGATACCACACCACCCTGTTGGCCCCTGTCTACTGTAGTCACTCTTTCCTACTCTCCTTCACAGGGAAAGGCTCAGCCATTAACTGCTGGAATTTCTCAAGTCCCTTCCGAGTCTCACTCCTCTTCCCAAAGCCATTTCCTCCATTGTCCAGGCATCAGTGACTACTGCAAAGATGACTCACAAATGCACACCACTGGTCCAGTCATTCTCACTTGCTCAGGTTTCAATTTGGAAACTGCAGAGCTCCCTTTATCTCAACACAGACAGCTCCTCACCCAGCAGCCTCTTCCCTAGCTCCCATCACCAACATGCCCCAGCCTACTCGAGTGTTTTCTATCTCACTGAATGACCATTATCTGCCAAGTTCAGTAAGAAACTCTATTCTCTCTGTGCTCTTGTTACCAGCGTCTTACTCTGAGTCACCAAACTTTCTGGGCGGCTATATCAGCCTGGCCACTGCTCCCACTGCAATCCCTACTCTGCATAGAAGCCGGAGTGTCCTTTGTAGACTGCAATCTGTCCATGACATTCTCAGCGTAAAATCTTCTATGTCTTCTCATTGCTTTTAGAGAAAAAAGTGAAATCCTTTCTGTGGCTTGCAAAATTCTGCATGATCTGGTTCATATAGGACCCCTCAGCTTCATCCCTCGTGAATCTCCCATTGCTTACAGTATTCTAGCTGTAATGGATTTCTTTAAGCTTCTCAAACACACTTTGCACCTCTCCTGCCACAGGATTTTTGCACGTGCTGCGCTGTCTATATCCAGATGGTTTTTCTCCTCCTTTCACCTAGTGAATTCTTACTGAATGTTACCCCCACAAGAAACCTTTTACTGAACTTCCAGCCCAAAGTAAATTCTTCCATTTTAAGCCCTTATGCAAACCAATATTTACCACGGAACACTGATTGTAAACACTGAAGTATTTTTATACAAGTTTTTAAGTAGCCACCACCTGAGTCCACATCCTTTACCCACTGCAGTCACCCCCAAGTACAACATGGAGCTTTTCACACACCAAGAGCTAAGTACATTCTGATTAGTCGGTGCCTGTTAAATATTTTGAATATCTCTTCTAATTCTATGCACTCTCTCTTCTTCAGTATTTATTGAATGTGTAATTGTATTAAGATGTTGCGATTATTTGATTCATATCTCCCCTACTCTAGGTGATATGAGGTTGAGGACCATTTCACTGTCACATTCCCCGTATCTAACAGAAAGCAGGCACCCGATAAACGTGTTCAATACATGAATGATTTAAGTGAATGAAAAGACTTTTTCCAGACGTCTAATTGATCCCTGAATCCCTTGAAAACGAAAGTGCAAGCTACATGGAGCACAGGTAACAGTAGTGGCCGACCCCAGAGGATGGCTCAGTGGCAGGCTCCCCAACCAGTGCCCTTTCTGCTCTCCCACCTGGTCCCCTTCCTGGAGACTTGCAGAGGACACTCTTTATTGTTACCACGCCCAGATCACTGCAGTGCGTCCGGACTCTGTAGCGTCTCATATCCTCCAGCCTGTCACCATGACCCAGTTTTAGACTTTGAAATTCAAGCATTGCTGACAGAATCTGTGTGTGGCTTTTTTTCCCCTGTTCTCTAAATAAAAGATGAAATCAGAATGGTCATGTATATGCTGTCTCAAAATAGTGCTTTATTTAGAGAGAGAAGGTGTTAGTTATTACTGGCATTTAACATTTGTTGAGTGAACAAAATCTGCTGAACATTGAAGAGAACATGGAATTAAAGAGTTCCTGCCCAATGTGTGTTGTGGCCTAAATTAGACCCAGACAAGTCACTAGTGTGCAGAAAGGACGGATCTGCAGAGTGCTCCACTGCAATGCATAAAACGTGCTCCAACTGGAGAGAGAACATTTTTCCTCCTGAGAAGAGGGAATACTGTGGTCAGGACTTAGAGGTGACCCTTAGACCATTTTAAAAACAGCAAAGAGAACTAAAAATTCCTTGTGAGTCCTTAGAAACCGAAGAGCCTTGGGAAAAGTAGATATTTTGCCCTTCTGCAAGGGCCTTCCCTGAGAGGAATGTAGACCCTAGATTCTTACTGAGACATATCCAGTTCCAGATCTACCACTGGGGTATGCTGTAGAAAGTCCTGTTGGCTTCAGAAGGCACCACATTCTAGAGGACCACACTTCCAAGAGTAACTACGGACAGTTTTGCTTTTTTTTTTTTTTCCAGAACAGTTACAATGTTCGTAGAATTTAAGGGAAGAAACACTTTTTGTCCCTTGGTGGTTTTTCTTCTTCTTTTTTTTTTGGCATGGAGTGGAATGCAAGTCTCACTGTGTCCAATGGCACCCTGCAAAATCCCAGTTGCCCAAATGAATAACACATATGATTCCTGTCAGTTTTGAACTGAATCCAAAACAGGGTGATAATTTCTGCAAATTGGAGTCAATGCTGGCCTGGGGGTCGAGAAGCTGTGCCACTGGTTCTGCCACGCACTTGGGCAAGTCATTTCTCCTTTCTGGGCCCTAGTTATTGTGCCTGAGACTTGGATACCACAATGCCTAGCTTGCTGAGTTGTTGCAAGCACTAAATATACTACGTGTCTAAAGAACTAGCGAACGGCATATAGTATGTGTTGGTTGTGTTTCTAGCACCAGGACGTACCACCTTTATCTAGACAACTAAACAGAAACTCGAGGTCAGGTCCAAATTTAGGGTAACGATTCCAGACGCTTAAAGTTTTTAATTCAATAGATCATATTCGCTTGTCTAAAGGTAATTAACCATTAATAGAGGACAAGAAACATATGGATTCTTGAGAACTTCAGCTAAGTCAACAGTCCCTAGCCTATCCAAATATTGCAATCCTGAGAAAATAAAGGAGACAGATCTCTAAAAGGAAAATATCTGATTGGCCGCAAGTCCTAAGTGTAACAAGATGCTTAAAATTGACTTAACGAAGAGCACTTCTTATGTTGTGAAGCGATCATCATACTCTTTCAATTTGAACATTATTGTGAACATATGAGGCTGCTGTACACAGGTTATAAAAATGTCAAAAGAGTGAACAGACTCAGCATGAAATATTAACTTCAGGAAAAAGCCTCTCTAAAGATGTAACCCCCTTCCCATTAATGTGAGTGATTAAGCGCTCGGAAATGTATTAGTGCAGCATGAAAGACATTGCTGTGATAAGACTTGGCAATGACCTGCGTTATTGGTTCTGACTCAGCCAAGTTTACAAAAGGAAGCTTTAAGGCATTTCATCAGAGGGAAGCACTAGAGTAAGATAGATAGCAATTCTGCCCCAGGTGACTGTAGGCTGTGGGCAGAGCACAGCTGCCGGGTCCAGATGCCAGCACTTAAAGCTCAGCTTTGCAGACTTAAAGTGGAGCTACTTCCTTCTATCCCTATCTCCTGACATCACCCGCGTGGAGGAGAAAAACCCTTTGTCAGGGCCTTGGAGTCTGCCCACACTGTGTGAATCTTGGGAGAGGACATGGGCTGGTTCCAGGAGACACCAGTGATGCAGTTGTTGAGGCAGTGAGCCCTGCATTCAGAGTCAGAGAGTGAGTGCTCTATTCTAGGTCTGTAACCAAGAAGCTGCTGGCCTTGGGCAGGTCTTTAAGTGCCAAGTCTGCCATCTATATCATAATATTATATACAGAAGAGATGAAAAGAAAGAATAGAGAAAATATCAAAAGAGGTAGAGAGAGACAGTAACAGGCTACAGCTTGTCCCCTACTTCAGGTATGCACCAAAAATCATGGCAGGTGCCCTGCAAGCCGGCTTAGCTAGATTTTCTAGTGCCTCCAATAACTCCTTCCTTTTCTGTGGCTTTTTCAAGGATGGTGAGTGCAGTTTTGCTCATATTCGGAGTCACTGGGGCTTTGTTCACATTCAACTGGGTGTTAAGCAGCATGTGTCTGCATTCCTGTTTCCACCTGGCCATGGAGGCAAAGCATGCATACCTTTTACAACCCTTGTAAAGCTGCCTAAGGACAAGGTGTCTATGAGCTCCTGAGCTGCTGTTGATTTCATAGTGCAGGATTTATAGAGAAGAGCTGGTAGCCAGACAGGTAGGTGTAGGGTTGGGTAGGAGCTGGGGTTTAGACCTTGGCAGGTGCAGCTAATGATAGGGGACTGGCCCAGGGGCAAAGCTGGTCTGAGACTGAAAACCATCTCCAGTCCAGGCTGGGGGTCAAGAAGTTAAGTGCCCCTTGATGTGGTTGGGCCCAGAAATGAGGAGTCTTGTGTACAGATGAATTGGCTTTAAGGAGTCTGTCCCAGAGGATAGGCACCCAGGCTCTGAGCTTATGTTTAGACACTCAGATCCAGGTATCTGAGGAAGTGTAGAGGACAAGTAAGGTTACTGACATGATAACAGAATGGAGATCTAGTCAAATCCCTGGACAAGAAAAGGGACTATTTTGAGGAATTCCACACCTATGAGTGTTGAGCTGTGAGCTAGGGGTACTCGGGGATCAGCTCCCCTGGGGCAAGTGAACAAAAAGAGTGATTTCAGGCATAAAGTGGGAACTGAGTGGTCAGCAGAGGGCACCAAGTCGGCCTGCCATGGAGGCTGATGAGCGCAGCAGAGCAAATTTGGAAAGGGAGTGGGCTAAGCTGCAGCTGCTTAAGTAATGCCGGGTCTGAAAACCTGGGTGGGGCCAAGGGGGGTTCAGCCACGATGGAACAGCAGATGAAGGAAGGGATGCGGGGTCTTGTGGTTTACTCCCCTCCCTGTAGCAGATGCCACCTCTTGGCTCTGCCTGACTTTGGGACCACTGGTAATTTTGTTGGGCTCCATCCCCTGCTGTGATACACAACTCTCTGTGGGGTCCCTCTGGCTGCACAGCATCTTGCCTGCCTTACATACCTCTCACCTCATGGTCTGGTGCCTCCCTGTTGATGCTGAGACACAAAGCTCAGATGGACTCCTCTGAAGCCTGTGAATGCTCAGCTTGGAGGTGTGGAGAAGCTGACACCCGGTGTTGAGATCTTTAAGCAGTGGGAGGCAGGAGCCTGTAAATAAGGCTCAGATGATGTCATTTTAGTGAAGTACCAATGTGTGAACGTTTGTCCCAGATGGACTCTTCTCTGCAGTTGAGGTTGTCAGCCTCTTCTTTGGAATCCCCCATGCAGCCTTCCTTTCTCTCAGGTAAGGAGGCTCTTCTCTGTTGACCTCTGACCTTGAGGTTCTTGGTCCACCTTCTGCACACTCTTTCTTTAGTGCCTCCTGGAGTCCCTCTCGTTGGTCTGCATAAGAGAACCCAATCACTTATGTATATATATATAGGAGGATGAGCTTAAACACCAAGCCAGCTCATTAAGTCTATTTTAGCCTCTGTTTTATCCCTCTCCCACTGAACACACTTTTGGTGGCCCCAGATTAGAGTTTTCTCTTTTACAATTGCCTGAGCCCTTTGAAGCTTGTGATAACACACATAAGATGCTCAGAGTTCTCAATTGTGACTCCTTCCCATCAGTAAGTTATAAAGCCTTTCTCTTTTTGTGTTGTCTGTTAAGAGTCTTTAAAAGAGAACTGTTGTGATGAAAATTGTATTCTAATATCTTTAGCTCTGATACTACCAGCATATTGGGCCATTAAGGCACAAATCATTATAATTAAAGATATTTCACACTAATATTCAATTCTTGCTCATTTGAATGTATTCTAGCTCAGCACTACTGCTATACTGATACACTCAACAGCCTTGTAATCCTCTTTGGCAAGTTTAGCTCTTGAGTTCTCAAAATTAAAACTAGAAAAAGCCTGAGTTTCTAAAATAAGATTTAAAAAGTCCTATGTGGAAGAATTGTGTGCATATGTCACGGTAAAACTGAATTTCATCTTGGTGAGAATGGTCCTGCCCTAAATTCGCTTTCCTAAGCCCTCCTGTCTGTCCCTTTCCAAGACTCCTGCGCAGCACAGCTTCCTGCTGAGAGTCGACTTCCAGCCACACTGACTTCCACCCTGGGGACGGGTGGGTAGACCACCCCATGGCAGCTTCCACCCCAGGGTTTCCCGTAGGTGTCCTCCAAGCCCACTTTCATGTTCTCTGCTCAGGTTCTTGGTTTCTACACAGCAGCCTCCATAGCTTAGCAAACGATGGCCAAAGCACAGTGAGGAGAGGACAGGGCTGGTTACCTCCCTTCCTGAATTCTTAAGTGGCATGAATGGAAGCCGTCTTGGATTCTAAGAGAGGAACCTGAGCCACTGAGCCTCAGTCACAGTCGCATCCCCTGTCCTCACTGGAGCACATTTTAAAAACAATTTTAGAGCAATTTTAGGTTTATAGCAAAGTGAAGCAGAAAGTAGAGTTCTCATATACCCCCTACCTCACACATGTACGGCCTCCCCCACTATTAACATCCTGCACCAGAGCGGTGCATTTGTTACAGTCAGTGAACCTGCACTGACACATCATTATCACCCAGAGTCCATACCTTACATTAGGCTCATTCTTGATATACCTTCTATGGGTTTTGACAAACGTATAGTGACATGTATTCAGCATTGTAGTATCACACAGTATAGTTTCACTGCCCTAAAAATCCTCCGTGTGTCTCCTATTCATCCTTTGCTACCCCCTGCCCGCTAGAACCACTGATCTTTTTTACTGTCTCCATCATTCTGGCTTTTCCAGAATGTCTTGCAATCGGAATCATGATTCCAACTATATGACATTACGTAGCCTTTTCAGATTGGCTTCTTTTTACTAAATAATAGGCAATTAAAGTTCTTCCATGTCTTTTCATGGCTTGATAATGCATATCTTTTTAGTTGTAAATAATATTATATTGTAGAGATATGCTGCAGTTTATTTATCCATTAGCCTACCGAAGGACATCTTAGCTGCTTCCAAATTTTGGCAATTATGAATAAAGCTGATGTAGACATTCATGTGCAGGTTTCTGTGTGACATAAGTTTTCAATTCCTTTTGGGCAAATACCATAGAGCATGACTACTGGGTCATATGGTAAGAGCATGTTTAGCTTTGTAAGACACTGCCAAACTGTCTTCCAAAATGGCTGCATCATTTTGCATTCCAACCAGTAATAAATGAGAGTTCCTGTTGCTCCACACCCTCACCAACATTTGATGTTGTCAGGGGTGCTCTGGATTTTAACCAGTCTAATAGGTGTGATAGGTGTGCAGTGGTACACATTACAGCATTTGGGGGGCCAGTATGGCTACCACTTAATAGCATCTCAGGTAGATTCCAAGATTTTCAGTTCACTTTTAGTTATGAAACCAATTGAGTCTAGTTTAAAACTTCATTCTTACATCAGAGTCAAAGCTTTTCCATCCAGTGTCACAGCCTGGAATTCTCCCCTCTCCCTCTTCTGGTGCTAGTTCCTCCTGATTGGTTAGGACCTGGAGGAGGATTGAGGATGAAGAATAAACATCTGGTTACTTCTCAGTTGTCATTCTCTTTTCTGTTGTCACTATTTCTCTGTCAGTGTCTCCATGGGTCACCCTTGGACAGCCAGAGTACAGACAAAAAGGCTCAAAAGTAGACACTTTCAACAGTGCCCACTTATTCATGAGAAACTCACATGTCTTTGCCCTTCCAAATCATGGGTAAGCAGTCTCTCCATGATCTTCGTCCGTCCCTTTGTACTCCCTTTGCAGTACACACAAGCCCAAATGCACAATGAGGTCCCAGCACCCCTTATTACAGCATCCTCAATCTTTATGAGGAATTCTCTCGAAGCCCCTTGTTTGGTTTCAAGTTGTGGATGGGGGAGCAGAGAGAGGGAGAAAGGAAGGGAGTAAATTACCTTCCTTCCATCAAAAGACCAATAGCTCCATTTCTCTTGCTCACTCCTCCTCTCAGTTCTTTCCCCACACAGACTGAGAGAGGAGGAGGATCTAGGGTAGTGGGCCATTATAGGGCCCGTGCCATAATTGGAGCCGAAGTTGGATCCAGCTGTGAGATGCTCCGTTGGCCCTGACTGATACAGAGCCTTCTCTAGAACAGGGAGGAAACACAGCTTCTTTTTCCTTATCTGAAGGCCAGAATTTCTAAATAGGACAGGGAAGGGACAATTGAAAACACCCCCCTAGTATCCTATTAGAGAGCCTCAGAGGTGTGCAGGGAAGGGGACTTCGCAACTGCCCTCATTTGAATATTCAAGCAGTTAATGACCTAATAGCCATTCATGACAGAAAAGCTGATTGCAGCAAACATGAGATCTTCCTGCGAATATTCGCTGCTGCCTGTTCTTGACCTGCCCTTGGTGACCAGGAGTCAATCATTATTCCCCTTGCAGTACCGCCTCATTACTTGGACCTTTACCTGTTTCCCTCCAGTTAAGTACAAGCTTACCCCCTACTGCCCTGGGTGATAGAAATGCAAAGCAAGCGTGGTGACAATTTCTGAAGACCCCAAGAGGATGACTATCAGAATGAGACCAGTTCTAATTGACTGAGTTTTCATTAGTGAAGATCATGAAACGCCTGGCCCACGAAGGCTCGAGGTTTGCGTCTGGTATGAGCTCATGTGCGTGGATGCACGAAGCTTCCCAGGTGCTGCTGGTGTCTCTTGGTGGCATTTTACTTTATAATGCTCAGTTTGGGTTCCTCTTCTGCTGAACCTAATTTTTCACTCCAGGGGTAATCACTTTTTCCACTTTAAAATAATGATGCAACTTCAGTGATTTAATTTAGAGAGGTGATGAAGTGACCATTGAAGTGTTCAGCAAACGGATAACAGCTTTTCACAAATTCCTCAAAAATAAACTCTCTCATCTTCTGAAAGGTTTACTAAATACACACTGTGAAGAACTGGCCATCAGCATATACACTTCTTGTTATTCAATGGTTCCAGTATTATGTTTTTATTCAAGTTTGGTTACATGGATGTGCAAAGGTAAAGTCTGACCCTTGAGGCAAAGAGGATGGTCATTCTGCAAGTAGGGCAGACCCAGCAGGAACAGAGAAGACTATCACCCTGTCTTGACCATGAAGGTCTCAAGATGTCTAGGAATATGTTTCTGGGGGTGGATAGGGTTGTCTACAATTGGTGCCTCCAACATCAGGCCAAGTCAGGCTCCAGTAGGTAGCCTGCTGAGTTGGAGTGACAGCTGGGGAACAGAGCTGAGTGAGCTTGGTGAATCAGCCCCGAGAAAGCCTACTAGAGGGCTGGACCCTGTGCAGAACAATATTTCTCTGTTTGTTGTGTCCTTAGTGTTTATTGTCCTATTGTTTACCCTTACAGCTTAGCAAAGCCATTCAGCTCACCTTGAGCTGTGCTAAGGTGAAAGAAGAAAAGCCTCATTTGTGAGATCATTAAAAAGAGTTGCAGTGCATTCCTGGAGGCCAGCATGGAGGAAGCAGTCATAATTAAAGTGAGACAAAAACAAGTGGGAGGAGAAAAAGGGTGGAGGGACCTGTTCTAAGGCAGTTTTCCCATACCCCACCCAGGAGTCTGCACCTGGGAGATTACGAGTTTAGTGCTAAACTTAGTAGTTCTGGATTTACTTTGTGTAAAGGAAGCAGTTTCCTTTTTTTTCTTTTTCCCTCCCCTTTCCTCCCTTTTTCTCCCCTTCCTTTCCATCCCTCTTTTTTCCTTCCTTCCTTTCTTCCTTCCTCCCTTCCATTTTTCTTACTGTCTTTCCTTTTATTTTTTCTTCCTCCTTTCTTTCTCCCTTCCTTCTTCTTTCTTTCTTCTTTTTTCCCTCTGACAACTGACTTATATTTCAAAAATCTGTTTGCTTACCATTTATTTGAAACGTAGATGCAATCTTTTAAAGAGGCACTTCAGTCAGTTCATGGGAAATTGTTTTATGCATAAGATCACAGAACTTCATTACTTGTATTAGTTCATTTGTACTAACTCATTCAACATGTTTATTGAGGACCTACTATATCCCAGGCTCTGTCCCAGGCACGGAGATATCAGAGACCTCAAAACAAAGTCCCTCCTCTGAGAAATTTTCAGTGGGAAATACAGACAGGAGAGTCAGCTATATGATATAATAAATACCGAGATTTGCGCAAATATAAGGATATACATACAGTCATGCATTGTTTAATGGAATGGATGTGTTCCAACAAATGTGTGGTTACAGGATTTCACATCGTGTGAACATCATAGAGTGCACTTATGTACACCTAGCTGGTAAAGCCTCCTACATGCCTAAGCCGTATGTTACGGCCTATTGCTCCTAAGCTACAAACCTGTGCAGCATGGGACTGTACTGAGTACTGTCGGCAGTTGTAACACAAAGGGAAGCATTTGCATAGCTAAATATAGAAGAGATACAGTAAAAGTACAGTATCATAATCTTATGGGACTGCCCTTGTAGGGGCTGTCCATCATGGACTGAAACATTACGTGGCATGTGACTGTATTATAAAACCCCCTTTTATAAGATTATCTTGTAGGTCAAAGTGCCTCAAGTTATGAATCCCAGGAGCACACATCCCCTGGTTGAAGTCAGTGGCAGATTCGAGTCTCTGGGACTGTCCAGGAGGGAGGGAGCATGACGGACGGGAAGGAAGGGAAAGGTGAGGACTGTAGTGATGGTTGCTCTTCCAGAGATGAGTTTTCCTAGAAGGACTCTGACTCATTGGGGGGTGAAAATTTCACTCCTTCATCCATTTCAGCAGCTTTTGATACCTCTGTGTGCTCAGCACTATACTGAGTACTAGGGCTATGGCAGCAAACAAGACCATCGAAGCTTGTTCTAGTGGAGGGAGACAGAAAAGACAGGCAAAATGACACAATAGTTGTAGCTAGTTCTAAGTATAATAAAGAAGGAAGAGAAAGAGCCAACTGGCTTTCAGTGTGCCCCATGTGGCAGGCAAGGAGGAGAGATGTAGGCGGGGAAGGCAGGGAGCTGAGCTGCATCCGTGTTTGGTAGGAACTGAGGGTCCTGCTAAGACGTTTGGATTTTATTCCAAGCACAATGGAAGATGCTGATGAATTGTAAGCAGGAGAATGATGAGAGCCAATTTACATTTTGAAAAGAATCCTCCAGTTGCTGTGTGGGGAATGGATTACAGGAAACAAGAGTGAAACAGACATACTTGTTAGGAAGCTACTGCAGGGGCCTGGGCAAAAGAATGTGGCAGCTTGGCCTAGGTGGCAACAGTGAAGATGGGGGAAGGGGAAGAAGTCAGAGTATGTTCTGCAGGTAGGACTGAAAGAACCTGATGGTGGCTTTGATATGGGGATAAGAGGAAATAAGGAATCGATGAGGACTTCTCGGGTTTGAGCTTGAACAAAAACAGGAGTGATTGGTGGTAATGGTGGTGCTGTTTAAGGAGACGAGAAAAAAAAAAAGAGGAACAGGGATTTTTCAAAAGGGGATGAAATCTGAGGACATTTAATCCTTGGGTCAGCAGAAGACAGACCACCATTGGAAAGGAGGAAGATTGTTCCAAAATCTGATGTTCTTAAGTTGAAAATCATCTCTGCCTTTCCCTACAGTTTCCAGTTAATTTGCAATCACTTGTTCATTCTGTATCAGCCTTGCCATTCTTGGGAGTATTCTTGGCTTAATCTCCAAAGACAAATTCAGGGATAAAGAAAACTATGATCCCCAAGTCTGTGTTCAGCGAGTAGATACTAGTGCTGGACGACCTTTATGTATTTCATTTAACCTATTTCAAGAAATGAATTAAAGTACATATTAACCAGTTAATACAGTATCCTAAATGCCAATGATCTGTACCTAAATAGATGTTTTGATATAAACAAAGTGCAATTGCAGGGATAGAGACCTTGGGAGGAAATTTGCAGAAACATAATATAGGAGTTGACTAAGGGAAACAGAGGCTCTAAATAGAGGCGGAAAGGAAGATGCACAAAAAAAGAATGCCAGCTGATCATCATTAAGGATTTCAAGGCTATGAAATCTTCTCTCCTCTTCCCAGGATACCATAAGGACAGCTTTCTTCCTCAGAGACAGCTCAAATTGCTTTATGAGTCAAAGGGTGACCTCCTTAGCAGTGATGTGATCATGTAATGGGTGGAATATTGGGGAAATATTACCAGGAAAAAAAGGTAATTTAGAAGGATTCTCCTACCCAGGTACTGACTGAGAGAAGCATACAGAAACCATTCACATAAATCATAAAGCTGAAGTCCCAAGGGGACCATGACTCAGTATGCTAGAGATCTGAGCTCCGAGAATCACCGAAGGAACGCGTAGTAAATAGGACTCCTCTACTGCTCTTTTCCGTTTTCTAGTGAGAAGTTGGGACCTTGAGGATCTGTGAAGGGCACCCACACAGTCAGACCCACTTTGTTTCCTAGAACCTGTCACTTCCTGCAAAAGAAAGGATTGGTTATTGATGTGGTACGATGATGTCATTGTCAAATTCTCTGGATCAGAGAGGAAGGGATTTCCTCGTGAACGAGACTCAGAAAACATGACTGATGATTGCCTTAGATGGCTTGCATAGCTGGTCATGCCACCAGGTGGACTTGGGGAAGTGATGCAAAAGGAAAGGCCAAAGTCAAACAGAAAGAGGCAAGCCTAGAGGATTCGAAACACCTGTCTTCCATTGCCATCTTGGACCCTGATTCTGACGGTGGTCTTGGATTTCTATGTCTTTGTTTCCCTACTCGGTAAATGGTAGTGATAGCTAGGCCATAGACCATGTGTTTGTTGGAAATCCCCACGATATTATGTAATGTGCCTTAAAATATTGCCTGGAAGTAGCAACTTATTTCAATGTGGAGGTAAAGATATAAATATAGATGTAGATACAGATACAGATACAGACACACACATCCCAGTGTAGCTGTGCTTATCACACAGAACCCTACCGATGATAACCCTGAGTAACGCTGGAATCCTTGCTGCTGAAACACATAAACATTGTTCCTGCCCCGGGGCTTTTGCACCTGCTGACCCCAATATCTGGCATGTATTCTAAAATAGAACTGCTCCTCTGTTCTTTCCAGCCCCTTACTCTATTATTTTTGCATAGTATTTATCACCACCTGAAATTATTATGCGTGGATATTTGTTTATTTACATATGACCTTTGTCTCCCACCAAAATGAGAGCTCCATGAGGACACGGAGTTTATTCACATCCATGACCCCTGTGCCCACAATGCCTCACACCCAAGAGGTAGCTCAACATATTTTTGCTGAGTAAGTGAATGTTATCAAAACAAGCAAATGAGTATCAACTACATGGTTAAGAAAAAAGAAACCTATACTTTTTCCAGTAAGGGTTTAAGAAGCCTAAAAATATTATAATAGCTTCTCTTATTATCTGTTGTAATGCAAATAGTTCATTGAGAGAGAGGGAGATTGGCAAGAGGAAAGAGTGTCTTCTCTCGACATGAGTTACTGCACAGCACTGTGACCCTGATTTAAAGCTGTGGAGCTATAGTGGCGGTGGGGGAGTGAGCTCCTACAGCAGGCAGTGGTACTGCTGGGGGCTGGTCTGAGAGAAGTTAGACCTCTTTTTGTTCATCTCTGCCGGCCTCCTCAGGCTCTCCAGCCATCATGCTAAGCATACATGGGGCCATGCCAAGGCAGCTTCAAGGTGAGCCACTCCTACCTCCGAGAGAGACTGCCGTCCCTAGGCTGCTCACCCTGGGGAAATTCTGATGGGGCTACAAGGAGCCTGCTGTAGTTGGATGGTTTCCCGCAGTGAAGGTGGGATGGCCAACAAGCTATACCACAGGAGGATCAGAAGAAAGACACCCCTGGGTACAGGGTGCCCAGCACGTCCCTGCTCACTGACTTCTCCCAGCTCCCTCTCACACTATCCTCTGCTGAGGGGTCACTTCGGCTCATTCATCTGTGCTTTCAGTGGCTTTTCCTGGTAACGTATCCTATATGTTCACTACCCTGTGCACAACATAGGTCTGTTTTTGTTCCAGGCAGTTTCAACTGGACATGGGTTGATCTAAAGCAGATCAGCTACTGACTATTTTTGCCTTTCCCTTCTGGATACCCCTCTGGGCTCCAAGGGGTAGGTGCCAGCAGCCCCACTAGGGCTTACAGGAAGCTGCCTTTTTGGTTTTAGCTGCTGGTTCTCCTCCCATATTTATTTCCTACAGGATTGTCCACCCCAGAGACCATTCCCTAGGGCAACCACGTGCAGTCCATTCATTTGACAAATATTTGTTGAGCATCCCAGCACTGGACTGTGCTGTCTCCTATGAAGTTATCATCTAGAGGCAGGAGGAAACAGCAAACATGTAACCACAGAAATAAGGATATTCTTCGAGGTGATTGGGGCTATAAGGGAAAGGGATCTATCGTTATGATCTAGCAAGGGAACCTGCTTTTGATGCCTAGAACATGGTATTTAAGTTAAGTCCTGTTGGACACGTAGAATTGGCAAGGTAATAATTGAAGAGCAGCACATTTGAGGGACCTATGCCGTGAGAGAGAGCTAAGGGAGCTTAGGAAACAGAGGAAAGATCAAAATGTGGGGGACCCTGCAAAGAAAGGGCAAAGAAGCACAAGACCAGTGAAGGCGCTAAGATCAAACAGGGTACCAGCAGCCATTCTGACAACTTTTAATTTTATCCTAAGGGCCATGGGAAGTCATTGAAGAGTCTGCTATTGTATTAACCGCGAATTGGAAAAAGGAAGGTCAGAAGGAAAATGGGGAGTGATTGTTGCAGTAGCCCAGGGGACAGGGAGAGGAGGGAATGATGGAACTTGAAGATTTATCAAAATGAAGATGGAAAGAAGTAGACAGACTCGAGATGTCCTTGGAAGCATGGCCTGGGAAGGACATTTTAGAGTATTCCCTAAGCCCTTGACTGCATACTTCAGGACTTCCACTAAGTGAGAAAAATGAAGCCCCTGTTATGGTTAAGCCACTGTCTCTGGTACATGTAGCGGATGGGGATCCCTAGTGATATGACCTCTTTATAGCTACATTAGGTAGGCTTGTGATTCGCTGTATAATGTTCTTGGATGTATAAAGTTCTTGGTCATGCCTGGCATGTGGTAGGTCTGCAGTAAATGGTGGCTAGACGTTAAACATTAGCCACACAGCTGTACATAAGCTCGGCCATTGTGGCCTCTGTTGGGGTATTGTGGCCAACCCCTTCTTCACAGAAAACTTCAGTGAGAAGCTGGAACTGTGACCTTGAGGCAGGGAATGGGAATATTTTTGAAAAACCTTCTCTTCTGCAATCTTCTATGAGCTAGTTTTTGCAGTCTTCTCCTGTGACCCTCTGGACACACTGGCAAATGTTTGGGTGTCCTGTTATCAACCCGTCGGCAGAAGGGAACTGAAAGCATCACTAGATTAAGGAGTGAGATAAACTGTATTAGTGCTGGGACGATCACAGGCCACTGCCATTTGTTCGCATTTCCACCATGGCATCGATTCTGTCTTGCATTATGGCCGTAGAACAAACTCTGGAGGGCAGGAACCCTATCTCATTCAATTCGTTTCCCCACGGTGTACTTAGCACTAACTATAGGTGGGTGCAAAAGTAATTGCGGTTTTGCCATTTCTTTTCATGGCAAAAACCACAATTACTTTTGCACTAACCCACAGTTCTGACCCCAATGGGGCAGGCCTGTATAAACACAAGTGTGTTGAAATGTACCAAAATAAAGATATGTGCAAAGAAGCAAGAGTAGTGATTTATCATATGTGGATTGGTTGCTACCACTGAAGCCACACTTTATGTTGGCTACCTCACTTGAACCTCACAGGTAACACACAATAAGTATCATTGCCCCAGATTCTATGAATAAAATCCTGTGGCTTAAAGGGAGGTGATGTCTGACTCAAAGTCACATGGAAAGTTGTAAGCACAAGAAGCCCCGGTCCTTACTGTAGTTCACTGTATCATGCAACTCCAGGACTGCAGCGTGAATGGTCCCCCTCAGGATCATGCAGTGGAGCAGGGCTGTATCAAATCCTGTGGCAGGGGTTCTGCTCTTACTCCAGCGCTATAGCCTGAATGTTTCCTTTTGCTGAAGTCCTAGCCATAGGGCTATTCTCCAAGGGAAACATCACCTCTTCAGAACTTTGTTGGGGAAGTTTATAGGCTTTATTTAGGCTTATAGGTTTTATCCCTTTTTGGATGCAATGAACAGCCTGTAAGACAAGTGATTTATTCACATTCAGCTAGTTGGCAAGTAGCTGATCTAGAACTTGAAACCAGGTCTGTAGACTCCAAAGCTCATTCACTTTGCTTCCAGGCTTCTCCAACAGGAGTCTGGCTGGGTAGCCTTTGGACCCAAGATGGTGTGTCCAGACCATAGGCTCATGAAACCACGAAATAAACTTACTTTTCTCAATGCATTAGGAAGTCTAGTGCAATAATTGTATCTGATGTTAAAGATGAAATGTAAGACTTTAAATAAATTCCAGACTTGCCATAAACACCTGGGCTAGGGCTCCAGACATGGTCCCAGTTACTTTCCAGTCCCTCAACTGTTGACCTCTTTCTGCAGTATTGGGGTGCTTTGGTGGAAAGGTTTGAGAAGCACAAGGCTATGCTATAGTGGTTTCCCTAACACTGAGCTTCCAGTCTTCACCACTGTGCAGAGGAAAGCAGTTGGTCAGAAACTGCGTTCCAGTTTCAAAATCGCAAAATGGCAGCTGCTTGTAGCAGTGCACTTTTTATGAGAATATTTTATCTGCAAGTATATCTAAAGAGGAATAAGGAAAATGAGTTTTAAATGTAGGTCATATCTTCAGCTCAGAGCATGGTACACAAAGTACATGCTCAGTAAGGGAAAGCTACTTTATTATATGATTTCTTAACTCTCACAATCATCATAAGGACTCATTATGACCTCCAAAACCAAGGTCACAATCGCTATGTGTTATGTATATCACAGAGATAGCAGAAAAGAACCATAATGATGCCAGATTGGCATTTAGAACTCTCTAGAGACTTGGTTTTTTGTTATTGTTACACTCACGTGAAGGCAGACATCATTAACCATAGCAGAATGAACTTCCCCAGCTGAGAGGAAAGAAAACCTTATTCATTTTTAACTGGCTTTGGTGTATTAAGTCCTCATCTCAGGCTAATGGTGGAATGTAGATTCTGAAAGTCTTCAGTATTAATGAAGAAGCTGGGGTTTATGATGGGACAGCTACTCTCTCTGCTTACCGGACAGGATATAACCAGGACAGCAGTCATGACCGCAATCACAGATGATATGGAGAGTGCTGTTTCTAATGCAGAGAAGCCTTTGCTTTTCTGGCTCTGTTGGCAAATTACTGCATTCCTCCTTTTCTAAAAGCTACCTGAAGTATCAGCTTGTCTGAGTAACTTCTATAGGAAGAGCCTTACCTTGGAGTTTTGGTACTAAACCAGCATAATGTCATCACCATATCATAGACAAAGACACATATATCTATTGCTCCTGCTCTCCTGGTTGCCTTTTCTCATCACCTTGGTAGTCTTTATGACTTTTCACCATCAAAGGGTGCAACGCTTTTGTCTCAAACGCTAAAAGTTAGATGGTCTCTTGGGTTCAAAACATAATGCTCAGGAGGCCATAAAAAGCTTGGTAGCATTGAACATTTTAAAAAGGCAGTTTGATGAAATGTATATCTTTGGAATGTACAACTTCTCATTGCTGAGTGATGTGTAAACACAGTTACCTCGCATCAGGCAGCGTGGTCTATTAGAACTTTCCAAGGGTTTCATTCTTCCACTGATCCACTTGGGAAACTCTCTGTGAAGATTAAGAGTTACTGGGGAGCAGGGCTATCAGCAGGAGGGGAAGACCATGTTGTTACTATCTCATTTTACTTTATTCTTACAATGAAGTATCATTGTTTCCGGATCCAAATGTAATTCTAAAACTTCTGTGTGATTTAAGCTTAATGCTATACTGAGAGATTTATTTGCTTCCCATTAGAGCCAAATGTAAAATAAGATGAAATTACAATCACTTCTAATACTAGGAGTCTTTGGCTGTTTGAATTATATACAGTACACAAGCAGGGGACCTTCCCCTATGTCATGGCGAAAATGAAACCCATTTGGGAGGTAACCTGGGGCAACATGGAGTCCAGGAAGCCATTCTGCCCCTGTATCCACCTCACTAGGGAGTGCCAGAGTCTCCTCACTCAGCCACTCCCAGGGAACCTGTAAAGGGGCATATAGCGGGGTGAGGGAAGAGATTGCTCTAAGGTTTGCATTTGAATAATAAGGTTTGCATTTGAAATGAACTGAATCTGAGGGCTGCTGTGGAACAACAGCAGGTTTTAGCCATTTGCTAAGCTCTAGAATGAGATTGTAAAAGGGAAGCCACTGAGAGTTACTCAGGAAAGGAAGGAAGCGGGAGGATTGGGTCTTCACTTGGGAATATGAAGGTCTGATAAAGGGCCACAGATTTGGATTGTGGAGCAGAACTGCCCACCTCCTAGTATTCAGAGCTGCTCTTGCTCCCCTGAACTGTGCCAGAATCAGAAGGGAGGGAAGAGCAAGGAGAGTGTTATGAACGGAATATGTGTGTCCCTCAAAATGTACACATCCAAGTCCTAACCCTCAGTATGACTCTAATTGGAGATGTAGACTGAGGAAATATTAAGGTTGAGTGAGGTCCTAAGAGTGGGGCCCTGATCCGTTAAGATTAGTGTCCTCATGGGAAGAGGCATCTGAGGGTTCTCTCCTGCTCTTGCTTGCTCTCTCTTCCCTCTATGTGAGGACACAGCGAGAAAGCAACCACCTGCTAGTCAGGAAGAGAACCCTCTCCAGAAAACAAATGGGCTGGGACCTTGACCTTCAACTTCTAACCTCTAAAACTGTAAGAAAATAAATTTCTGTTGGTCTGTGGAACTTGGTTGCGGCAGCCTAAGCAGACCAAGACAGAGAGCCCTTCCCATCCCTGCAGCTGAGTCCATGTCAGACTTGAGCTAAAATGCAGAATGCCAAGCCTTCAGAGAGATGGTCTTGACCTAGGCTCTCCACTTCCTAGCTGTGTGCTCTTGGGTCGGTTCCTTGAGATCCCTCATCTCTTACGTTGGGATAAAAGAACACGCCTGACCTACCCCACAGGATTAGTGGAGAATCAGATACGTAGAATAACTATAACAGCTGAGGTTTGTCGTACATTACTGTGTGCCAGGAGTTGTCCTAAGAGCTTTGTTTATTTGTCTTTAAGGAAGGCTCATTGAAGTATAATATACCCATAGTATAATTCACTCTTTTCAGTACACTGTTCTGTGAGTCTTGGCAAACACAGTCATTTAGCTCCGCCACATCCACGAGGTAGAACATTTCCATCACCCTCAGGCTGCCCATGTGCCTTACTAAAGCAAGTCCTCCTCTCCTCTCCTCTTCTTTCAGCTATGTAGTTTTGTCTTTTTAAAATATCGCGTAAAAGGAATCACCTAAGGCTTTTGAGTCTGGCTTCTTTCAAAGAAAGAAATTTTTCTAATATCCGCTTTTTGCAACAATATTTAGAATTTAGCACAATTGTTATAGACTGAAGAGCTGGGGAAAAGTTATCAAAAGCACAAAGTGTAGACAAATATCAGGTAGAGTTATTATCATCATTTCTGTTATCATCATTATTTCACAGTAGGAAAAAATACAATCAAATCTGGATGGCAATTTTGTATCGATTTGCCTTATCTAGAATCCAGGTGTCAGGAAATAGCCATAATAGCCCTGTGATCTGTCTCTTCAAAACAGATGACAGTTTGCCTTATTTTGGAAGGACAGATATTTAATGATGTAAAAAGTATTTGGCAAAATGTTGTTAGCATTAAAGCCTAGCACCTAGCACTTCTTCTCTTTGACTAAGCAAAAATACTTGGCCTTGAAGTTACTAAGTCATTACGTGATGTCTGTGACCAGATTGAAAGATGTTCTAGGCTGCAAGTAACAGCAGCTCCAGGAGTGGCAGTAAGCAATTTCCAGTGCACAAAAGAGGGAGAGGAAGCTGGTACCAGCACTCCTGCTTACCTGCCCTGAGCTGTGTTCATTCAGGAGTGAGAGATGAGGCAGAAAAGCCTCAGTCTCTACCCACAAAGTATCCCCTGATTCAGTAGTCGTGCACCCAGAAGCCCCTTGTGACTTTTTGTAATAGGAGAGTTCTCATCTTCCTGCATGTGGTCATTGTCTGAGCACGATGGCTCCAGGTTCTTCTCCAAGGGGAAGATTTGTGAACATTGTTTCTTTGTTCCTTTTTTTTGAGATGGAGTCTTGCTCTGTTGCCCAGGCTAGAGTGCAGTGGTCTGATCTTGGCTTACTGCAACCTGTGCCTCCAGGGTTCAAGGGATTCTCTTGCCTCAACCTCCTGAGTAGCTTGGACTACATGTGCACCACCATGCCCAGCTAATTTTTGTATTTTTAGTAGAGTAGGGGTTTCATCACGTTGGTCAGGCTGGTCTCAAACTCCTGACCTCATGATCTGCCCACCTCGACCTCCCAAAGTGCTGGGATTACAGGCGTGAGTCACCGCGCCCGGCTGACATTATTTCTTTCTCCTGCTTTTAACCTCCTATTACAGATGCAACATGTAATAAATAAATAAGGTCTAGCTATTCCTTAAAGTTTACAGCTTTCATGAATTTTTAAGGAACACATCAGGAAAAACTGCTGAAACAAAGCAATGGAGCGTAGGGTGTGATGAGGAGGTCTAGGAGTCCCTTCAATATTTAATGCAGCCAGAAGCCTCTGACAACTAATCATCTCTTAATGGGGCTTGCCCTTTGGCCCACAAGTTTCTGAGGGACTAGAATGTTTGGCTTCCAAATAAGTTATCACTCACTCCCTGAGTAAATACCACAGGCTGAAAGTGGCCTCCCAGGCATCATTGGTCTTTGCTAGTTGAGTTTAGAAGGTCCCAGATTGGCATTACTCACCTCTAAATCACTAGGAGCTTCAAAACCAGACATTTGCTTTGGATCTGTAGAAAGGCTCTTGTCTACCAATATGCCTCTCAGAAGCACAGAAGGGAGATGGCAGAGGGAGACTGAGTTTTGGTGGGGTATGATCACTTGGGAAAGTAGGAGACAAATGAGAAAAGACTAAATGCAACATTGGCATTTGAACTGGGACTGGACAAGTGAGATTTGAGAGGAGATACATAGGGAAGTAGGAATGGACAGGGAGGGGCAGTACGGAGAAGAGCAGATACAGTAAGAGAAGAGAAGGGAAGAAGATGAGGACACAAGGAGGATGATAAATGCATTTTATAAGAAAACCAACGTAATGGGGAGAGCTAACCTGTCACCTCCTCTCTCATCTCCCAGTATACCTGGGAAATGAGCGGTGCATTCCTCATTAACTTGTACCAAGGATAGCAAACAACAACTCATGGGAAGGAACCTAGCCTGTCAGCATGAAGAGTGGAGGGATAGAGAGCTGTCTTCAATACCATTTGGTTGCCAATTCATATTTACACTTGCTCAGCAAGTTCCTTCATTTCCCTAAATTCCAGTTTTCCAATTTAAAAAAATAAATTGTTCATTAAGTCACAAACCACTGACATTTTTCACGATTGACAACCCAATGACCAGAGTGTATACTTTGAATTTATTGAGTAAGAAATAAATTTTGTAGTCAAACCGATTAGATGTGTCCATTCTGATTTAAATATGATAAAATCATTGTTTTCTAATGCAAGACATTTACACCAAGGGCCTTTTAGTATTTTCTTCAGGATTTATTGTCTTGAAATACCTTTCAAACAGGCAGATTTAAAAAATGTTCAAGCCTGGGTATTTGAACTAGAACACAGTTGTTCTTGTTTTTGACCAGATCTTTCTCTGTATATCACTATCAAAATTATGAGGTGTCACAGAAATAAATATTAAGGGTTAAAAGAGCAACTCTTTTCTTGATATTTTTTTTAAAAAAGAATCCATTTTTTTTCAACTTGATTTATTTTAGGCACTATAGAATTTCTTTTTGGCCTGTGCCTCAGACATTGTTCTGATTAGTGTTGCTGGTTTAACCAAGTTGCAGCGATTAGCAGCCCTGATGGTCATCTGGTTTTTTAAAGTTTTTTTTTTTTTCTGTAGTTTGACTTCCTTCTTTAGTCTCTCTTAATTTTCTCCAGTCTCAGAAGAGATGTGATACTAGTAACTATCTTTAGAAAAATATCCCCTTCTATTATCCGTAATGAAATCTTCCTAGACTCCACTCCCAGACATAATAGTTCCAGGTCTGCAAGATGGACACTCCCCCTGTCTACTGTACAGGTGGCAAATCGAGACAAGGGGTTTCTTATACAACTTAGAGAGCCCTTATACTCCTTGTGAACCACAGTAGCTTTGGCTGCATTTTGAGAAGTTATGAATTTCTTATTTCAAACAGGTGAGACTGTTTCCATCCATCTAATCTAAGGCTTGGTTCTATTGGGCATTTACAAAAATGACTGGAGAATGAACGGGAAGGTACTGAAGACTGATCTCTTTCAAAGAACACATATAAAATTCCTACCCCAAATAGCAGCACTCACAAGGAACCCACTGAAGACATGATATGGGTACCAGCACCTACCTCATCCCCACCAGACAGAGCTGATTCATGTCTATCCCTCTTGAGGCATGTGATATGTTAGGCAAAGAAAGGAGTTCCTTTTGTGTTCCCAGAGCTACACTAAGGGCACTAGAACCATCCCTGAGCTGCAGCAGGGAGGGAGAGATTTTTCCTGAAGTGGTGGGACTTGAGCTTGCCTTTAGGAGACCTTTGGGAAGTAGGGAGAAAGGGAAGAAGATCAAGCTTTCTAAGAGTCATGAGTAACTTGGCCGTGGTGGGAAGCCACCTAAGCTTGCTGGCTAAACACGGGGTGTGTATGGAGACTGGAGAAAGCAGAGCAGCCCATCCGAATGAATACAGAATGGGGAGAGGTTTGCTGTGTGGCTTTAGGTAAACTTAAACTCACTGACTTTTAGGGGCATTACCTGCACTATCTAGGCAAGTCCATGTCTGCTCTAGAGCGTAGCTGTTGGGTTCAAGTGAGATAATTGAATAGGAATCCTTTGTAAATGGTGAAGACTAGTGTTGGTGGATGATTATGGTGGCACCGAGGTGGCAGGTGATTCCAGAACCATGGTATTGTTGTGCTGGAAGTAACCAAGAGCTGCCCTAACCCTTTAAATGTTACCAATAAAGACAGAAGCCAGATCTGAGGGTACTTGCTCAAGCTGGTTAACAGCAGCACAAGAACTAGAACTCCAGTCTCTTGGGTTGAGGAAAATAAAAGTTGCAAGTCCAAGTCAACTATCCAGCTAACTGGGTTTATCATCTTGCACCAGGTCAACCTGGTGAGTTTAGTGAAGACCATGAGACCCGATTCAACTTAATCACGGGAGAGCCCCTGAGGCCCCACGGCATATCAGGTAGTTGAGAGCAGGAATTCTGACTCCCACTGTCATTCTTAGGATCACATTCCATCTCACAAATATTTAAGCAAGGGCATGAGGGCAAGTTGCCAAGTAGTATGATACAAAACAAATGTCTCATTGTGTTTGTTGCTACACAGTGTGTCGTTTGTGTGGTCCCCAAACCATCAAGTGACTGTGACTAGAATGTGACAGTAATTTGTAACAACAGTGACTTTTTTGGGAGGAGGGTCTACTTTTGTGACATGCTCCAAAATTCTGAGAAAGGGTTGCAAAAGAAATATTCAGAAATGTACTAAATGGGCTTAGAAAACTTGTGAACCCTGTCTGAACTTTATTAGATTGTCCCACCACTCACCCGTTTGACATCTGAACAAGGAAAGCATTATTTATAACAGCATGCGTGAAATCCCAGAAGGGATTCTTGAAAGAATTAAAGTGAAAAATCTGTCGCAAAGAGACAGCAAGCAGAAAATAAATGATTAGATGAGAAAACATGTAAATCAAAATGTGAATCTTTTTTCCTCTCTCTCTTCTTTAGAGGAAACAAGAGGTTTTTCTTGGCCATTACCAACGCAGGACAGAGAACCTGATACTGATACTGGTTCTCTAACCTGCATTGCAGAGCAATGTTATGTATCTTAAGAGGTCTCCGGAAAATGCTTGCTGTGTGGATGAAAACGGTCTGTTACAATGTGTACACCTCAGTCCTATCTGTACCACTTGCTGGAAGTGTCACCCCGGGCAAGGTCCCATAATTGCTGGGAACAATTTCATCATCTGTAGGCTAGAGGTGCTACGATGAGTCCTGATTTCTTTATGGTGTGCTCAGGCAATTAAGTGACACTGGCCGTGTATAGACGTTTTCTAAACTATATGGTACATTCCAATTATGGTTTCAGAGAATGACAAGGAGACTAGAAATGCTTTATTCTAGGGGTTAACGATCTTTGAAAATGTGTGTGCCCAAGTGCCCAGCCTTTTCTGGCGTATAAACAGAAGGGTCATTGGCCCAGCTCTGCAAGGTGGCAGCAGCATCCCTGCATGGCCCAAAGCAGTCCTCTCCTTGATGCTGCCATGTGGGCTGCCCAGACCTGGTGGGATCGTTCTACCCTCATACGGCAAGTCCTCCCAAGCATCTGCAAACATCAGGTCCTCTGTGTATATCAGCAGATTCCCTCTCCGAAAGTCCTGGGCAGCTGGGGATCACAGAGTTATGAACAGGGCAGATATTCACCAAGCCAGAAATGTGCTGAGATAGCTGCACCCATATTTACCACCCATACCTTTTCTGGTTGGTCAGTGTCTGTGCCACAGTGGTTGTAGTTTGAGTATCAACCCTGAGAGTGACTGTTGCCATCACCTTCAGGCATCAGGTAAGGCCATAAGAGAAGTCTCTGTCCATTGAACCCTGATGACCTGCTGAAGGAAGAGTGAGGAAATCTAATGCCAATGGAGGCCAACTTAGCCTTTGTGAGTTTTTTGTTTATTAAAAAATGAATAGTAAAATGGGTCACCTGAGCCAGCAGTTTTTATCTCTAGTTGTCAAATTTGGATGCATCATACAGAGAAGAAAGAAGCGAAACGCCCTCCCCCTTTTGTACTCTTGTGCTTTCTTTGGTGCTAAGAACCTCACTGGGAGTCACCAAGCATCTTGGACATCTCCGACACTTCAGCTCCTTGGGCTCTGGGGTGGAGGAGCATTTTTCAGGCACTGTTAGTTTATTTTCTTCCTTTAATAAATACTAACTGGATATTGAGAATTAGAATTGGGCAGAAACTCTGTACCATGACTCTCTAAACTCGGGACCCAGAGTTGTTAGAGAGGTCTGATATTCTGCTGTAGGATAAGCCCACCCACTCTCAGGTGGCAGGCACACCATGTAGCCTGGTGGTGCTGGAGGATTACCAGGATGAAAAGTGGGACCTACCAGCCATCAGACTATTGTGCAGAAATCTGTTCGTGGGTTTGAAATGAGCATCCCTGACAAACCTGGAAAAGAGCTTCCTAACTTTCCTCCATGAAGTGGGAAGTCATATACAAGTTTACTTTGTCAAAGAAAGTTTTATTTGCCTGTACTAATGCTGTTGCCATCTGATGCTATTGCCATCTGATGCCCCAGTCTCAGTGTTTTCATTAAAATGTATTTAAATTTCATTTAAATACATTTAAAAAATGTATTTATTTATTGTGGTAAATAATCTAAGGAGCAGTGCCCTGTAATAGAGGAAAGTCCTGAGCTTAGAATCTGAAGACCTGAGTTTTTGTGTCTGTAAGCAATCTGAACCTCATTGCCTTGTCTGTAGAATGAGAATAATCATGCTTGACCTGCCCACCGCTGATTGATGGTGGAGGGGTTTGAGTCAGCATCACGCACACATAAGACCTTAAAGCAGAAGGAGGCTCTGGCCTTGCTGAGGAAGTAGAGTCACTGGTTGGTCATTTTGGATGCAGAGCCCCTCCTTGTTCTCCTGGTCAAAGTGATCTTGTTACTTAGAAGATTGAGTCATCCTCCTAGCAGAAAGTGTCTCTCTCTCTCTCTCTCTCTCTCTCTCTCTCTCTCTCTCTGTGTGTGTGTGTGTGTGTGGGTGTGTAGTTTTATTTATCCAAGGTGATCATCTACCTAATCGCTATCCCTGCTCCTATCTGGTTTTGAGAGAAATAATTGCAAATAATATTTTTTAAAATGATTTTGATCACTCTTCGCCCTCTGTCTCTGTTGCTTGAGATTATGAAGCAATCCTATATCCCTTATGTGTTTATAAACAATTAAACTATAAAGTGCAAATAAGGAAAGCCAATAATGTCCCCCAGCAGCTCCCTTCCACACCTGGTTTCGGGGTGACTGATGCCTCCCTGTTCATCCCTTTCTCTCCAGGTCGGTGGCCACACGATGCTGCCCATTCGCTGGATGCCTCCAGAGAGCATCATGTACAGGAAATTCACGACGGAAAGTGATGTCTGGAGCCTGGGGGTTGTGTTGTGGGAGATCTTCACCTATGGCAAACAGCCCTGGTACCAGCTGTCAAACAATGAGGTGTGCAATGGGTCTGGCCAAGACCCTCCAGGGGGCTGAGATCCCAGAGGCATCCATCGGCCAGGGCCTTGTTTTGGGTTGGAAGGCCATTTTAGGACATGATCTTATGGGGGTTTTTGTTGATGGCAGCAATTCCCAAGTAGCCTGCTATGTTTCCAAATTTCATGGTCAAAGTATAGTCACTCTGAGAAGGCAAAGCACAGTGCTTACTGATATGTCCTTGCTCCTCTGGTGATGGGACTAAGGAGTCACATTATGCAGCTCATCTGATAATAGCAGATGTAGCGTTCCAGAACCCATACAGTCCAGGGAGTTCTTTAGTATTGCTCCAAAGTTTCAAGTTCTTTCTCTTTTGAATATTTCACCAGAACATTAATTTCTAGTGAAAAACTCAGGCATTTTGTTTTTTCTATTCTTACTCTTTTGCAAATATGTTTCTATCTTAGACACAGCTTCCTGGTCAGGCACCCCACATCGTTTTCAGATCCATGTCTGTCTTTTTAATCCAGTTCCTTTATCCAATAGCCTGAGAGGTTTCCTGTCAGTCAATGTCTTAACACACAAGTGACTCAGCTTCCATCTCAGACCAATGAAAACTACAGCATGTGGGAGTTCCAGTGTGAGGTTTGGGAGCGTTCTATATAAATTATTTTTCCACCAGTTTTGTGAAATCAGAGTGGCTTGGAAAAATGGATATAAGCCAATGAAATTAAACACAATATAAACTAACCTATAATAATTGCTCTCTTCCTTCTGAGAAAACTAAACCAAGAGTGGGCTTCTTTTGTAAAAGGCCCCTCTTCTGCTCCTTTTTGCACTGACATTTCTTTGATATGCATTGCTTTTCCTACCGTCTCATCTTATCTTTGATCTCCGTCCAGGTGATAGAGTGCATCACTCAGGGCCGAGTCCTGCAGCGACCCCGCACGTGCCCCCAGGAGGTGTATGAGCTGATGCTGGGGTGCTGGCAGCGAGAGCCCCACATGAGGAAGAACATCAAGGGCATCCATACCCTCCTTCAGAACTTGGCCAAGGCATCTCCCGTCTACCTGGACATTCTAGGCTAGGGCCCTTTCCCCAAGACCAATCCTTCCCAACGTACTCCTCAGACGGGCTGAGAGGATGAACATCTTTTAACTGCCACTGGAGGCCACCAAGCTGCTCTCCTTCATTCTGACAAGTACTAACATCAAAGACTCCGAGAAGCTCTCGAGGGAAGCAGTGTGTACTTCTTCATCCGTAGACACAGTATCGACTTCTTTTTGGCATTATCTCTTTCTCTCTTTCCATCTCCCTTGGTTTGTTCCTTTTTCTTTTTGTTTTCTTTTCCTTTGGGTTTTTTGTTAGTTTGTTTGTTTGTTTGTTTTTGGTCTTCCCTGCTTCATGATTCTTACCCTTTCTTTTTGATCAATCTGGCTTCTGCATTACTATTAACTCTGCATAGACAAAGGCCTTAACAAACGTAATTTGTTATATCAGCAGACACTCCAGTTTGCCCACTACAACTAACAATGCCTTGTTGTATTCCTGCCTTTGATGTGGATGAAAAAAAGGGAAAACAAATATTTGACTTAAACTTTGTCACTTCTGCTGTACAGACATCGAGAGTTTCTATGGATTCACTTCTATTTATTTATTATGATTACTGTTCTTATTGTTTTTGGATGGCTTAAGCCTGTGTATAAAAAAGAAAACTTGTGTTCAATCTGTGAAGCCTTTATCTATGGGAGATTAAAACCAGAGAGAAAGAAGATTTATTGTGAACTACAGTACGGGAGGAACCAAGACAACCACTGGGATCAGCTGGTGTCAGTCCCTACTTAGGGAATACCCAGAAACTGTTAGCTGGGGAGAATGTATTCCGCACCTTCCCCTGAGGACCTCTCTGAGGAGTAAAAAGACTACTGACCTCTGTGCCATGGATGATTCTTTTCCCATCACCGGAAATACCAACGTGCAGGAGAGAGCAAAGATGGCTTCCGTGAGACACAAGATGGCACATAGTGTGCTCGGACACAGTTTTGTCTTCCTAAGTTGTGATGATAGCACTGGTTTGTTTCTCAAGTGTTATCCACAGACCCTTTGTCAACTTCAGTTGAAAAGAGGTGGATTCACGTCCAGAGATCATTTCAGGGTCAGGTGGGAAAGCCAAGAACTTGGAAATGATAAGACAAGCTATAAATTCGGAGGCAAGTTTCTCTTATATTGAACTTTTCAGATCTCACTTCCCTCCGACCCCTAACTTCCATGCCCACCCGTCCTTTTAACTGTGCAAGCAAAATTGTGCATGGTCTTCGTCGATTAATACCTTGCGTGCAGACACTACCGCTCCAGACGTCGCTCCCCTGATAGGTAGAGCAGATCCATAAAAGGTATGACTTACACGATTAGGGGAAGCTAATGGAGTTTATTCGCTGAGTATCAGTGTCTCTGCGTTGTATGGTGGTGATGGGTTTTAATGAATATAGACCCTGAAGCCTGGAAATCCTCATCCACGTCGAACCCACGGGACTGTGGGAAGGGCAGAATCAATCCCTAAGGGAAAGGAAACCTCACCCTGAGGGCATCACATGCACTCATGTTCAGTGTACACAGGTCAAGTCCCTTGCTCTGGGCTCCGGTTGGGAGAGTGGTTTCATTCCAAGTGTACTCCATTGTCAGTATGCTGTTTTTGTTTCCTTCACTCCATTAAAAAAGTCAAAATACAAAATTTGGCACAGCATGCCAGTGGGAGGCTGTGCCTAGACCAAGCATTGGAAGTGTGCTTCTGGGCATAGTCATCGGTTTTGCAAAAAGAGGGCGTAAATTTAAATAGAAATTTACAGCTGTTTGAATGGTCAGATATACCAAGAAAGAAAAATATTTCTGTTCCTCAAGAAAACTTGCTACCCTCTGTGAGGGAAATTTTGCTAAACTTGACATCTTTATAACATGAGCCAGATTGAAAGGGAGTGATTTTCATTCATCTTAGGTCATGTTATTTCATATTTGTTTCTGAAGGTGCGATAGCTCTGTTTTAGGTTTTGCTTGCGCCTGTTAATTACTGGAACACCTTGTTTTTCACTAAAGGCTTTGAAAGCCGATTCTCGAAAATTCAAAAGTGTAAATTAACAGAGGACAAAAGGAAATCCAGTAGCATCTGCAGTCAATCAAGGGAGTTGACAAGATGAACCTTACATCCATTCAAGTTATATGCTGGCTTATGAGAGATGAGAGTTGGGTTGTTTGTTCTCTTTGTTGGTGAAAAAAAACCAAACCCTCCAGAATACACATAATAACATAACGAAAGCCATATCTCCATGATATATACGTGCACGTATGTATCATATTAAGGACCCATGGTACTGTTAAAACACTGTAGAACTCTGTGAAGCAGTAAGGAAGGGGCAGATTTGTACAAAATCCTTTCTAGATTCCATCAGTGATTACCTGAAAACCAACACAGGTTTGTCATTCTGCATGTCTGGCCAGCTGCTCTCGGGGGAGAAGCTACAAGTTATTTATTTTAAGAGAGCAAAGTAGGTAATAACTTAAGGGATCGAATTCAAGGAGGGCTGTGCAGTTTTAGAGCAAAGATTCGTTTAAGGCAAATGAGACTTTGGGAGCATTCCATTCCAGTTTTGTCTTTTTTTCTCTGAAAGAAAAAAGCAAAAAATAAAATAAAATTCCACTTATACCTTCTGACAAGTCCCTAAAGGTCTTGAAATGAAAGGTTCTATGCAAGTGCAAAGTTTTATAGTTATTTATATTGCCGATTATTATTATTATTACTATCTCTGTTGTCTTAAGAGTTTGTGCTGATTTCAGAGACGTCTCCTATTGAAAGAATATCAGATTGCTTTTAAAGTATCTGAAGGAGTCACAGAATATCTGAAAATATTCATTGCTGTTCCTCCACTACCTTCTTTTTCATGATCTGTTTTTAGAAGAGTAGCATCCTCATCCTAAAATGTAATGATCACCAAATATGGCTTTCCAGCAAATTTGTGAAAAACTGCAACAGTAACAATGACAAACCTATTCACTAGCCCAAACCTAGTCTGACAATCATTTCTATTTTGAAGTCATTTAATAGTTTTCCAAGCACTTTCCATGTGTGTTAGCAAATTATTCCTATTTTTTTATAGGTGAGGACATTAAGACTCAGAGACACTCAGAGGCATACTAGAGGTCTCCAACCTAGCTTCCAGCACCACTGGGACTGAATCCAAGTACTCTCACTCTGAACTTCATGGTTCTGTCCACTAGAGACTCTAATATACAAACAAGTAGTTCAGGAAAGAAAACATGCTAACACATTCACAAAACAGTTTATGAAGTTAGAAGAACAAAAGGAAATACAGGAGATGACAAGCAGTTGAGATGTTGTGATATATAATCATGCTCTTAGCTTCAGCTAACTCCTTGTACACTGAACCAATGTCATAATCAGGCTTATTTAGAAAACACTTTGAACTATGCTGTAAAAGATTATATCACAATTCATATTATACATGGGCTCACGTCAGCACTACCTGTGATATTTTCATGTATTTATATGTGTTATAAATACTTGATTTATACATATACAAATGCACATACATAGTGTGTTTGTGTGTTTATGTATAAATTTATTGGCACACGATAATAGAGGTATTATAAGTAGGGTGCAATATGAATAATTTGCTTAAAATATGCTAAATAACCAAAACTGTTTAAAGTCATGTTGCTGTTAGTGCTTCCATTCTCCACGTGGGTAAGACTACATCACACTTTTCAACTCTGTGCAGTACTGCATGGGTGGAAGACATATTTAAGATAATGTGCTTCCCAAAACAACCGAATAAAAGCCATCCCACTATGTTGAGTGCTTTCTCTGGCTCCTTGCAAAGGAAGATATGGACTGAAATAGACCACTTTTTGTAAAGGTCCAGGAAAGGAATATTGCTTTCTTTTCATCTTTCTGCACATTTGTATTATGCTCACCTTGTCTTTGTCCCACTGTGACCCCTTTACACTTGAGTTCAGAGTTCAAGCATTCCAAATATAAATTGGAATGTTGGCAGCCCAGTGTCTTGAAGGCCAATGTCAAGTGGTTCAAGACCCCACAGCGAGATGAGCAACTCTTAGAAATTCCCACATCTGAGAGTGAACTCACCAACTAGCAGTATAGAGCACTGTCCTTTTCCAAGCATCCTGACAGCAGGATTACCTGGTCGAGAATGGACTTTCTTTGAATCTTTCTTTTCCAAAATTGGACAGCCTGTAATACCAATAACATTGTTGAATCTGACTAAATAAACGACTGCATATATACACACATACCCTCAATTCCCTTGCTTTCCCTTTTTCTTTTTCCTCCCCTGTTTCAGGACTTTCATTTTCAATGTTGACCTTGGTTTGGCCATATTTCACTGTCACAGGAAATCCCATGAGAGGAATGGCTGGTGACCCAACTCTCCAAATGTCTAAGTTAGCAGTTACAGCTGATTTTTTATGATGCATAATTGGAATGTGGAACCTCTGAGGTTGTGATAGCTTGTACATGAATTTCAAACGTTATTCTAAAGAATGAGGGGTGAGAGGCATTTATAGTTAGAAACGACAGTGCAGGAAGGGGTATTTTCTTGTTGTCAGAGCTGGAATGAGTCACTGCTGCTCAAGTCAAAGGTTCTTGAATATCCTTAGTTTTTGCATTACCCCCCTTCTTTTCCTTTGACCTTTATTTATTTAATTATGTATTTATTTATTTATATACTTTTGCTCCATTCATCACAAACACAAAGCAAAGCAAAAAAAAATACATATATAGATATATATATCTATATATCTATATATGTGTTGTTGGCAAAACACTGTGAATTTCACAACCACCGCCAAGCAACTATTTTGCCATCTTAACATACGTCTCAGGAGACGAAATGAGAAAGATGGGGATGTCATTTTTTAGTCTATGCGTTCAAGGCCAGGTCCATGTTTATTTTATTTCTTTAGTCTATGCATTAATGAAAATGATCCTGATTGGAGGTTAGCTGAACGTTCAATGTACTGGAGCAAGCATCATAAAAGCTGCTAGTAGCCATGTGTTTGAACAGGAAAAAAAAATTAGAGACAATGAAATGTAAAGGCCTATATCTTGCAGCTTGTATATCTTACTATTGCTTAAAAATGTATAAAACAGCTGGAAATGTTTTAAATATAAGGTCTTTGAATTAAATGTGGATTTTAAATATGTAATCCCTTGACAAATGACCAAATTATGGTGAACTATTGCTCCCTGCATTCTTTGATCATTACCTATGACTTACAAATCTGCCTGGAGATGTGGACATTCTGCATTTGCTTCTGTATCTGGAGAGATGTTTGTATATATCCAGGCTGTATACACACACATTTCAATATCTCTCTGCAGATATATTTCCCCTTCAACTGTGACCTGGTATTTGGAACCCTCCTTTTCATTTGGTTTATCTTCCTTTTAATGTGATGTCTCTGTGCTAATACTTACCAGTTCTTGTTTTGCAATCTGTTCTGAAGTCCATTGCTTTACTAAGACCCACTGCATCTTGGCTGATTTCAAAGTGACACCTGAATACAGTGTTTAAAAAAAAAAAAAAGTTTTGTTTGTAAATCATGTGACCAGCTTCTCTCAACCTGACATGGAAAGTCTCTTGTACTACAGTGTATTTAATAAAAACGATGTCTTACAATAAATAACATACTCCAAAAGAGAGACTAAAAATGACATCATGATTATGTTTTTAAAAATGTATAGAATTTCCACAAGCATGGTGTTCTCTTTATTCTATATGTATATATGTCTGTTTTTGGTTTTGGTTTTGTTTAAAGACAGGATCTTGTAATGTTGCCCAGGCTGGAGCACACTGGCTATTCATGAGCATGATTATAGCTCACTGCAGCCTCAAACTCCTGGGCTCAAGCCATCCTCCTGCCTTAGCCTTCCGACTACCTGGGACTACAGGTACACACCACAGCACCCAGCTATACGTGCATATTTTTAGATATGGTCACTGCAGATGTCTGCGGTAGTCATTAGTTGAAGGTAATGAGAGTAAGTGATCAGTCACAGAAACAAGTTTCCTGGCGGATCTACTCAGAATTCTGGTATTTTCAACTTATACCTTGGATAACTAGAAGATCACTGTCAATTGTTTTGCTTTCTGCAACAATATAAACGCCTATCTGTACTGTCCAATATGGTAGTCTCTACCCACCTGTGGCTAGTGGACATTTGAAATATGGCCAGTGTGACTGAAGAACTGAATTTGAATTTTTATTTAATTTCAATTAGCTTATATTTAAATAGCCACATATGGCCAATGGTTACCATGTTGGACAGCACAGAGCAAGAAGACAGAATTGCCAGGGTTTTGAAAAGATTAAACTTTAAAAACATCCCAAGAAATGTGTTTATTGTGGCACCCTAGGGTTGGGGCCACTTTGAGGGTCCAATGACTCAGGAGTAGAAATAACCGAATTAAAATGCCACACTCTCTTGGCCTCTCTATGCCCCAGTGTTTCTAAAATCATAATGGTTGGGGAGGACAAAATTAGGGTGGGTTGGCTGAGGTCCTACAGGCTGTCTTTTCCTTGCCATCAGAGTGGTCTGCCCACATTCTTGCTCTCGGTATTTCACAGTCAGATTTCCCAGGGTCTGGCCTCTTCTCAACCCTCTAAGAGGCACACTATCAAATGGGCGATATTCCTGCCATACGCTTGGCAATAGATGCTCTGAAACTCAGAATCCTTAGAAACATTGCATCCTGAATACCTCATCTCAATGGTGCAGATATGTTTTCCTTGAGTTAAAAAAAAAAATACGATCAGGTGAAAACTCAGCAGAGACTTGGAAAATGCAATGTCATATAAGGGGCAAAATGACTTGTCCAAAAATCCAAATAAAGTTATACGTACCCGTGGCATCATAGTGTACATCCACTCAAAGAAACTGTGAATTGAAGGAGGAAAGTGTAACGACTAATACCTTGGCCAGCCACAACCCAATTTGGACTATTAAAGACCCTGAATTTTACCAAACTACATTTGTATATTCCTATTATTGGTATAATTATAATGATATCAATTTAAATTCCAAACCTGAAGTTGTGTTCCAGAGCCCTCTCTTGCTTCCCCATGTATACCATCTGGCCTTCCCTCTCCAAACGCTCCTTCCATGCATGCATAAGGGTGCCTATTTTCTTGGATGAGAAAAATGCTTCTGAAGTATTATTGTTAATAACATTATTGAACAGACATACTTACTTTTAGAATAAATCAGTCAACAAAATGAATGCTTCCCCTGTGCCAGGGTGTTTATACATGTGTATTACTATCTGGTGGCTGCTGTAATAAATGACCACAGACTAGGTAGCTTAAGACAACAGAAGTTTAATTTCTTACAGTTCCAGAGGCCAGAAGTCTGAAAATAAAAGGTGGGCAGAGGTGCACGCCCTCTGAAGGCCCTGTGGGAGAATCTGATCCTTACCTGTCCCAGCCATTGGTGGCTCCAATTCCTCTTTGATCAAATTACCTCCCCCTCTTCATGTGACTTCTCCTCTGGGTATCTGTTTTGAAACAATACATGGGATTGCCTTTAGGGCTCACCCAGAAAATCCAGGTAAGTGCCTTCTCTCAAGATCCTTAACTTCAGCACAGCTTTTGCCACGTAAAGTAATATTCACAGGTTCTGGAGATTAGGAGGTGGGTATGTCTTTTTTTGGAGGGGACACTACTCAACCCACTACAGAATCTTAACTCATCCAACCCTTACACCTATCCTAGGAGGCAGGTGCTATTATTATTCCCAGTTTACAGAGGAGAAAACTGAGTCACTAAGTTAAGAAACCTGCCAAAAACCGTCAAAAGAAATTGACCAGTAAAAATAATGCCTAGTATTTGCAAAGGAGTTTCATACATTAACTATGAAACTGAAGACTGCAGGGGGCTCAGCTCCAGGCAACAGGCAGAAAGGCAGGTACCTGACTGGCATAGGGAAGCCTTGAAATTAGGGTCTGGCTGGCCAGATAACTTAGGTCCAGGATCTGGGCTCCAGGCCGCCAAGAGACTGGTATAGAGCAATTCAGTGGCCCAGCCCTGTAGGAATGAGGTTATTAGCAGGAGCTAAAGCCAAGATTCAAAGTTCAAGACTTGACAGTCTCTAGCAAATTGAACCCGACATGTGAGGAAGGACTTTGGTCATTAGGGACAGGATGAGAATTTGGCCACTAAGCTTAAGCAAAGAGTCATGCCAGAGCCACCAGGAAGGTATTTTTGGTGCCTTCCTATGGCCCAGTGCTTAGGTTGGTGCAAAAGCAATTGTGGTCTTTGCCGCAACTTTGGCAAAAAACACAATTACTTTTGCACCAACCTGATACTCATCCCACCCACTTTCATTCATTAGTCTAGGGGACGATGAGTCCACAGGTGAAGGGAGCTGCTTAGCAATGGGGTTCTGGAGCCAGTAAAGGGGTGATGTTAGAACTCAGATTTAGGAACACCTCTCTTGCAATAAGATCTCTACAAATTGGCCATTTGCCAAATGTCAGGGTCTTTGGTAGCCGCCCATGGTTAGAGCTAGATGAGGCCTAAAGGTCCCATGCCCCATCTGCCATCTACAGGTAGTGCTTTACAATAAAAGCAAGGCTCAGACCAAATTCTTCCAAACAAGCAACGATTTATTATCAAGATTACATGTTGGCTATATAGACCAGAAACTTCCCCTTCCTGTCTTTGCATAGAAGTCACACCCAAAGGCGGATTCAAGGACATGCTAATGCCAGGACCAGCCCCGCCTCTATTGAAATCAGGTGACAAGGGAGGGATACACAGAGGACCCAGAGAGCTCTGGTCACTGAAAGCCACACTCCTGGCATTAGAAAGCTGGGCTTGCTACATTCTTCTGTCGCCTTCATGTAGGAATGACAGCGTCTGTACGTTACTTCTCATCCTCTATCTTCCGAATCAGTCATTTCTGCCAAAAAATAAGCAAAACTATAATATATTTTATGCTAATTAACACACTTTCTGATATTGATATAAAAATTCTAAATGCCAATTAACTACTAAAGTCGCTTTTCATGTGGGCTCCCCTTATGTTGATCACCTCTAGGATATAAGGTGGATTTAACTTGTACATGAACATCACAGTATATACACTGATTTTAAAGTCAATTGCCACACAGAAAATATAACAATTTCCATAAAGACAACTATACCCTTCTCTCCTATAGTAGATATGGATTTGTAGCTACCAAACCCAAATGTGCAAAATGTCACTTGCTTCATTTCCTTTAAATCAGGCTACGTCTGATTCTAGCCCATATTCTACAGGAGCAAAATCAGCCTCAGTCATCATGTGGTGTGCCTCCCTTTCATGAATCCCAAGGCCCATTGATACCTAGGAAATACGAGAAAGGTCTCTAATGTCCTGTCCATCATGATCTAGTGGCTCTGGTGCCACAACTGAGAGCTCTGTCTCTAGGACAGAATGTTCTCAGACACATCACAGCCATTTCCCCAAAGTCTACCTCTTCCCTGTGCAATTTGAGGACTCCACACCCACCAATATCCCTAGGCTTGGGAAAATCTCTGTTACGAATCCTACCTCTACTCTTCACTCTTTCCTTTTCCCTATCCAAATCATTTCCTAAATACACAGAGCATTGTTCAGCCTTTTTTTTTTCCTTTTTTTCTTTCTTTTTTTTTTTTTTTTAGATGGAGTCTCGCTCTGTCGCTCAGGCTGGAGGGCAGTGGCATGATCTCGGCTCACTGCAACTTCTGCCTCCTGGGTTTCAAGCGATTCTCCTGCCTCAGCCTCACAAGTAGCTGGGACTACAGGTGCATGCCACCACTGTATTTTTAGTAGAGACAAGGTCTCACCATGCTGGCCAGGCTGGTCTTGAACTCCTGACCTCATGATCCGCCTGCCTTGGTCTCCCAAAGTGCTAGGATTACAGGCGTAAGCCACCATGCCCAGCCCATAGTCGGCATTTATATTATGATGACAATAAAAGTGCTATTTGGAGCTGAGGCATACAGTAAACCATGACTATTTCCTTTTTCTCTATAATATTTTGTTTTCTTAGGAGTTAGTAATTGACTTTTGTTTGCTTGCTGTCTTAGTTTTGTAATTATCATTATTCAAACCCAGACTCTTAGCTATTTGCCTAAATCTCCTCTCAAAACATTCCAGTGTATTATGCATTTTACCCATTTAATCTGTCTGGACAATGTCTCCTGTAGCCTTCTCATATGAGGCAATCTAGACAGGTGACCTCTCAACCTGCTTCAGAGTTATCATCTGGGATCTTTCTTCTCCAGAACTTGGACTTTTCCCCTTTTGGTTCTGCATATATGTTCTTCCTTCATCCTTTCTCTATCCTCTGTCTTCCTTTTCTTGGTTTACCTCTTGGTTTTGTGGAACACATCCTCCAAAAGCTTTCTAAGAAAAGGCAAACAAGAAATTTTTTGAGACTCGTTGTGTCTGAAAATGCGTTTATTGTATCCTCTAACTTAACTAACAGTTTGGCTGAATATAGAATATTAGTTTAAATTTTTCCTTAAAATTTTTGAAGGCACATATTGATTGTCTTTTAACTTCAAGTGTGGCTGCTGAGAGGTCCAAAGTCTCTAGATTCTTGATTTGAAAAATGTGATTTTTTTTTTAAATCTAGAAATTTTTAAGAATCTTTTCATACTTAGTATTTTGAAATTTTATAAAGATGTGTCTTAGGTTTATATTAATTTACTGTGCTGGATACTTCAATGAGTATTTTCCATCTAGAAATTCTTTTTTTTTTTAATTTATGGGAAATTTTCTTGAATTATATTGTTGATTAATTCTTCTCTGTGTTTTCTCTCAGAAAATCCTGTTGTTTAAATACTAGACCTCCCTTTTAGACTGGACTTCAAATTCTTACTTATGTCTTCTATTTTCTAGCAGAACTTTTAAAAATTTGAATTCTGTCATTCTCTTTTTTTTCTTTAAAAATGACTTTTCATTTCACTTAGAATAAAACTTGAATTCCCTGTCATGGTCTATAAGGTCACAAAAGATCTGCTGTTGAAAATGTCTGAAACTTCTCCTCATATCATATTTGCCTTCTCTCACCTGTATTCCAATACCTTTCATCACTCAAGAATTTTGCATATACTATTTCCCCTTCTGGAAAAGCTCTTGTTCCAATTTTTTAACCAACCTTTTTCATATTGCAGATTTTGCAATATCATTTTTTAAGAAGCCTTCCATAATCTCATAAACAAAATATTCTTTTCTGTTATTCTTTTCCTAGTACTCAGTTTTGTTTTTTCTTTAAAGTCTTTACTAATTCTTTCAGTAAGTGTGTGTAAGTAGAAAACTCTTATTAGTTTTTCTCTGCATGAAAAGGTGCTAGTATAGCTGAAAATAGAATCCTGGCTCAGCAGTCATTTTCCTCCAGCCTTTGGAAATATTATTTTCATTGTTTGGTGTTGTTTGTTATGAAAACAATATTCTCATTCCTCTTTAGATCATCTGCCATTCCTTTCTAGCAGCATTTTAGATTTTTTTCTTGGTCTTTCATATTATTTAGTTTCTTTACAATGTGTGTAGATAAACATATTTTGTACTTCTTATGTGGGACTTAGTTTCGATCTCAGGACTTGGGTCTTTGTTCAGTGCTGTTTCACCCCACCATTCTCTTTTGAATATACTGCTCAAGGGCATACTATATTTTTTCTTCTAGAATTTGAGGTAGATATGTGTTGGAGCTCCTCTTTCTCTCCTTCATTTCTCCTCTCTTGTTATTTGTTATAAGCAGCACTTAGGGATTTTTCTTCAAAGAAGCCTTTCAGACATCTTCTCTCATAAGTTGTGTCTATTCTGCTGCTTAATTTGCTAAGTTTACCTCTTCTTTCATTTACCGTATTTTTCATTCTTAGAATTTCTATTTGGATCTTTTTCAAAATTGCCCAGTCCTTTTTCAAAATCTTTTCATAACATCTCATGGAGTCATGTCCTACCTACATCTCTTTGGAGATTTTAAATATTTGAGTTGAAAGTCTCCAACAGGTTGCTCTAGTCTCGCTAGGGTAGAGGTTGTAGTAGGCTTAATGGTAGCCCCAACAAAGGCATTCCATGTCCTAATCCCTGGAACCTGGGGGTAGTATACAACAAAAGAGAAAATATTTTCACCATACATGGGAAAAGATGTGACTAAGGTGAGGATCTTGAAAACTGGATTTTATCTGAATTATTCAGGTGCATCCTAAATGCAATCACATGTATCCTTATAAGAAAAATGCAGCACGCATTTTGAGATACTTTGAGGAGAGTGTGATGTAAAGACAGAGGCAGAGATTAGAGTGATGTTACTATACACAAAGGAATACCTGGAGCCAGTGGAAGCTAGAAGAGGCAAGGAATAGACTCTCCTCTAGAGCTTCAGAGGGAGTGTGGTCCTGTCAACACCTTGATTTCAAAATTCTGTTATTTTTAAGCCACTCAGTTGGTGGTCCTTTGTTATATCGGTCACAAAAAAACTAATATGACCACTAATTATCCAATTTTTAAATCTAACTAGTCTCACCTTCAGGTTTTGTCATTTCTGTTTTGTTGGTGTATCTTTGATGAGGATTGTTTTTTTCCCAGAAATCTTGTCTATACCTTGAATTGTGGAGTTGTCCCAGGTGACAGTTTACCATTTTTTCCCTCCCAGGGAGCTCCAGGTTTGAATCATTCCTGGTCTGTTTGGGTGTTGTATCAGCACAGAACCACACAACACAGAGTAGTGTGAATTTGGCCTACACCCATTCACAGTGTAGTGTGGGGTTTCTGATCTCTCAAGGGTAACCGTATTTCCACCCTGTCGTGAATTCTTATCATTTTATGTTGCCTTAACCTCCATTTTGAATACAAGTTTTAACTTTCTCAGGGCTCAGTCACCCTTGACACAGTTTCCAGTTCTACACAAAACACAAATAGCTCAAGCTGGTGGACAGAAATAATAATTTAGAAGCATCTGTCTTACCTAGAAGACTGGGCTCCCTGCTTTCCCACAGCTTCCTTTAAATGGACCATCAGGCAGTTGTCCATGAATTTAAAGTACTCCACTCCCTATTACCCTGAGTGTGTTGCTAGTTGCTAGATGTGCTCTCTCTCTGCTGGACTCATCATTCCTGGGTTGATTGCAAGACCCGGGGATGGAAGACTGCTCTCCTGAATGATTATGCCCTCCTTGCCCAGGATGTGTAAAGAAAACTCTCTGAACTTGTTTTCTGTTGTACTGGGTATTGAATGTGCACCTTCCATCTGAAGAACTAGGGGCTGCCCTAGGCTGGCCTTTCCCCCGGATGCCAGCAGGAACGTAAGGTCAGCCTCCCAGTGCTAGAGCCATGGTCAGGCAGGTATAAAATGAACATGGGTCCGACAAGAGCCGCAGGAGCATCTGACAGTAGAAACAAGTTTTCTTTGTGAGGGAACCCTGGTGATAGTTCCTAAAACTAGGTATGAGGCTGTTCACCAGGTAAAAGAAGTATCCCTTAAAGGCACTGTGAATGCCATACCCAGCTCCCCTTCGTTTTCCATTTAGGCGAAGTGGCTAGCTTCTCTGGTACTAGAACCCCAATGTAGCTGAGGGCTCTCAAAACACAATCATAGATCAGGGAGGCCACCATACTTCTTACTAACTTCCTGAGCAGGTGAACAAAGTTTTTATAGTCTCTCCTCATTGACATGGCACCTTAACTTCATATAAGAATCCCAGTCCTGACACCTAATCCATGAGCTATGTATGACTCCAGCCACAAAACTGTCTGTCTACTCTTAAGATCCCTTTGGGTCACAAGGATTTGTCTCTAAGACTTTAATTTGGGTTTTAGTTTCATTTGGTGTGTGGAGGTTTTTCTTCCTTTAAAAATTTTTTGTTATGTTTTATCAAGCATATGTATGTGTTCATAGCAAGATGCAAGACTTACATACCTCTTCTGTCTTCTGTCTTCTGTCTTCCCTGGAAATCTCAAAGCTTTCTTCTCCAATTTGAAGTAAGGATTCCCTTCACATAGTCTTATTTTTCTGGCAAGGTGAATATTAGAACAGTTCTTAGTTTTCACTGTGGATCAGACCACTTGGGACAATTTAAAAGATACAGAACCCACTGTTTTACCCTGAAAAAGTTAGTTTCTATTATAGGGTGGGCCAAGGTATAGGAATTTTCTGCAATGTCTTTAGGTGTTTCCACTGTGTAGCCACAGTAGAAAAATATTTTCCTAAGAGATAATAAGGCTCAGCCCCAGAATTCCAACCCTCAAAACAGAAAAACATTGTGCTGGACCTAGGACTTGACTCAACAGAGAATGGGCCAACCAGAGAAGGGCCTAGAACTTTAGTTCAAGAATGATACATAGACCACTAGATAAATCTGAGAAGCAGATCATCAAGTATCCAAGGAATTGAGTAGTGAACCACATGTTTTCACAGGAAATAAATTTCCTGCAAAGCTCCATGGAAACCTGTTATGGTCCAGTGCTTAAGGCATTCAATCAATCAATCCTCATCACTGAGAAAGCTGGAACTCCAGCTCTCCATTATGCCCGAAGAACAGTTGGTAGTTCTCCAGCCGTCAATTCTGATGGGGCTTATCCTGCTGCTGCTTGTTACCACATGCAAGCCTTGGACCCAGCCTGTGATCATGAAAACTGAGCTGGCAGGATCCAGCTGGAGTTGATGTCCTGATATATTGCTATTAAATCCTAGCCCCTGATCACTGCAGGGCAGGGGTCAGTACTACCTTGATCATGCAACAGAAAAGCCCCATAGTCCCAAAGTCAGGGTCCCACTTCAAGAGTCTAAATTCAGTTCTATAAGATTACTGTGTGCAATCTCAGAGAGTCATGGACAGCAGGGTACACACATACCAGCTTCTAATCCTGTGCCCATGAGTTTTTTCTATAATTATACTACTTCATGATCAGCCCAGAAAGCCTGTCATATATGCTATCTAGGCTTCTCTCCTTGCTTACATGAAGATATTGTATTTTTACGTATTAATTTTTATTACTGTTTCTTACATGTAGAAAGTAAGCTTCATTCAGGCAGATATTGCCTTTGGTTCACTGTCCAGGATGGCTCCTAACACATAGACGGTACTCAATATTTTTGAATGAGTGAAATGAATGAATGGGTGGATGAATGAATAGATGAAAATTAAGGAGCTTGAGATAGGAAGTTAAGAACTTAGGCAGGTAGTTATGGTAGACTGATGTCTCCAATATGCCTAGAAAAGGAGGTATAGCCTTAGGCAAGTCATCAAAACCCTCTTAAGATTTACATTCCTCATGCATAAGCTACATAATAGAGGCTTTGATTTCTAGGTTAAAATAAGCTAATCCATCATTTGAAACCATAAAAAAATTTATTATAAATGACTTCAAATGCTTCCATATGTAAACACAGCCACTTTCTTTCTGACTCACTTAGGAGATCCAAGACAAGCCTCCAGAAAAAGCGAGGTTACCGTGAGTCAAAATAGAAAAAGCTGGGTGTTTGTTTTCAAGTGGACAATTGAGTTACCCTGGTTGTTTCCCTTTAAAAAAGAATTCATTATCTTCACAATTAAGAGATTAAGAGTTCCTTAGGGAGCACGCTCCCCCATACTTGCTGGAAATGAGGTCATGATCAAATAAAAAAGCATAAAAATAATTCTTTGACATCTTTAAGATGATCGTTATTTTGCTTAATTCAACTTAACCAGGGAACTTTTCTATAGTGGACTTTCAAAAAGCACTTTGCAGAATTATCTAACGCTTTCTTAGTTTGGGGACAGAATGATTTTGCAGACAAATAGTGGCCTTTCTGTCCTTGGGTTTAATAAAGGTTGAGATGTTGGGGTGTGGATGGAGGAAGTGAGTGGGTCAGCATGGCTTCCTTGAGGCTCCCATAGCATCACAGAACATTAGAGTTGGAAGGGTGAAAAAGGTAATCTGTGGCTACCCTTGCCTGGGGTCCAGCCCTAGTGAGAGGAAATTTATCTGAACTTCTCCCCTGCAACCCCAGTCCATTTGCATTTTGCAAAGCTTTCTTAGCAAGAACTTCCTGGTGCTGAACCAACATCTGCGTCCTCGGAACTACTGCCCATGGGCTCAGATCTCCTGGGAGTACACAAAATAACTCTTATTCATTATTACTTGGCATCCCTTTATGACTCCCTTGTGCTCTTCCTCCCACATCCATCCTCCCACTGAAAACTCTGTATGGCTTGCCAAATACCCAAAAGAAAGGGCAAGGAACCAAGCTCTGCCTGGTAACACTAACATCCAGCCCACGATTCTTAGTTACTCTTGAGGGCATCAGCTCATTTTCCCTCACCTGTTCTCCAGGCTTCATCTCATTCTTGGCAAAAGGGGAAAATAACTTTTTTTATTAATATTATTGAGATGAAGCCTTGCTCTGTTGCCAGGCTGGAGTGCAATGGCGCAATCTTGGCTCACTACAACCTCCGCCTCCCAGGCTCAAGCGACTCTCCTGCCTCAGCCTCCCGAGTAGCTGGGATAACGGGCATGTGCCACTACACCCAGCTAATTTTTGTATTTTTAGTAGAGGTGGGGTCTTACCATGTTGCCCAGGCTGGTCTAGAACTCCTGACCTCAGGTGATCACCCACCTCAGCCTCCCAAAGTGCTGGGATTACAGGCACAAGCCACTGCGCCCAGCCAGGAAATCAAAGGGATCAAAGGGATCAAAGAAGTTAAAAGTCAGGTGTGACTCCTCTTCTCTAGAAAAATAGAATCTCTCAGTGTTGTCAACATGACAAACAGAGCTCCCTATAGCCCTTGTATTTGAGGTCCAACTGAAATCTCCCTGGGTGCTGTGAAGAACCAGTAAAATGAGGGAATATGGGTGATCCACGTGATAGCAAGCTTTGCCATCCCTAATGAGAGAGAAAAAAATCGCTGAAAGGCATTGCTTATTTGCCTGCTTAGCCAAGGATTGGGCGGGAGGGTGCTGTTTGTTAACCTAAAGATAGCCTTAATTTTATTTGTTTTTCCTAAGGAACATCTGCTTGTACGATGATTAGGCATTGGCATTTGTTAACACAGGAAATAAAATGTCTGAGGTTTGTGCCACTGGGAGTGGTCAACAACAAAATAAGACAGACACTCATGGGAGAGATTTGAGTGCATTTTTCACACTATGCAAAGGTTCATCCTAGAAAAACGTGTAGTATTCAAAGGATGCAGCCATTGAGAATGTGGTTTTCTGTAGCAATCGGAGGTCATTTTCCCTAGAACTGTGGGCACGGGATGGACGATGAGGGACGTTGACCACGTGCATGCGCCATGTGAATGAATGCCTAATGAGGGCTGGCGGCAGCAACATCTCAAAAAATACTTTTTGAATAAATGAATAAATTTCTCAGGCACACAGTGAAAAGAATGCAGTACATTCTGTGCACTCCTTCTACATTCCAGAGTGCATTTACATATATTATGGTATTTTCCTTCCTAACCTTCCTATGAGGACTAGAACACCCCCTCACCCCCAGCCCCTCACTCAGTTTCCACTTTTTACAAATAAGTATCTGGTCCTTGTCCTATGAGTTAGTGCTGCAACTAAGGTGAGTTTCTTAATTCTTGATAGAATTCCAGGACACCCAGCCATTTGGCCAGTGACTTTAAGGAAAACTCTCTCGATTGTTAGTTCTCATTTGTGATAGCAGAATATACTGTTAATACAGCCTGAATGCCCTGCCCCCTTCCACCCTCATCTCTTGGTTAAAAAGAAAAAAGTGATGCTACCAAAAATTGGATTTTTGAGCACGTTAAGGATTACGGGACAACTGTGACAAAAAGGAAAATAACATCATTTAAAAGTCAGTTACTCCATTTCCCAATCTCCTCTTCTAGACTTCCAGCAATAGGTATTTGAACAGACATTTGAAAAAGTGTAAATCACAGCAATCAATTGAAATTTTCTTGTTAATGAAATGAGAGAATTGAACGCCTCCACAAAGAAGTGATATGGCATTATCTCTCGACTCTGCGGTGAAGGTGGAACTAGACTTCAGACTCCAAGGATGTGGGAATTTCTAGATTCCACTTAAGAGATCAGTCCCAAAGAACAAGGCAGAGAATGAAAAGGAATCCGGGAAAGCTGTCAGCAGCTCCCCACGTGGGTCCCCACCCCCTCCTCAGTCTTGGAGATGTACTAGCTCAACCCTGTCGGGTTACACATGAGGAAGCAGAGGCAGAGAAAGCTCATGGAGTGCTGTAGCTGTCTGAGTCAGGGCTGAGTCTCATCCCCAGGTTTCTTAACTTCCAGAGCCCCTACAGCTGCGGGCTCTAACTATTTCACTGACTCCCTGCAGCTGAAGCAGCCATTTTCATCACTGAGGGCTTTGTGTGTGTGTGTCCCCACAAGCATGCCCTATTTTCTCATCTGACCCCCTCCCACAAAACAGAGTTCAATACCTATCACCAAGCACCATAAAGGTGTGCATTAACATTTCAATGTCTACAAAACAAAATTAAAGGCTTTCTCCTAGCCTTGCTATGTCTCCACAGTAAGGATGGAAAACCAAACTACATTGCTCCCTAAATTGTAGTGGTCCCCACCAATTTCTAGATTCCACTTAAGGGATAAGTCCCAAAGAACAAGGCAGAGGATGAAAACGAATCCGAGAAAGCTGTCAGCAGCTCCCCACTCTATCCCCCATGTGGGTCCCCACCCCCTCCTCAGATTCAGCCTTGGCTTTTGGAGCCCGCCGCCCTCTTGGGACACCGTCCTCCCTCCATCATCCTACCTACTGGCTCCGCATCCCTCTCACGTCTTTTTAAAGAGATATTTTGGGAAGCAGCACACGCACATCCAGACACCAATTACTCAATCTCCCAGCAAGTATGGAGATGATGGAAGTATAGCCCTCCGATCTCCTAGCAACAGCATGGGGGAGGCTGCAGCGAGAGCTGGTTGCCCAGCACCACCCTGCGTAGAAGGCATTTGCGCATTTCACTTTTGTTGTCTTTGACGGCCATTTCTAAAACGGGCTGGCTGTGTATTCTTGGGGGGATTTTAGGCACTTAAGTTATTCTTTTAAAAGATCTCTGCTGACATCCACAGGTCCTATAATTAACATCTCAAGCTTTCACAGACCGGAAGTGTTCTGTCACTCCTAAAAATACAGAGCCCCTCTAGGTCTTCCTCCAGCAGTTTATTAGGGATTTGTCTGGACTGTCCCTTCCTTCCTCCACGCTGCCCTCTCTCAGCTTTACACGTATTCACCCCAGATGTGGACACTCAAGCACTCTTTGCTTTTTTATTTTTTTTTTCCTCCAATTTGTGAACTCTGCCCTCTTAAAAAAAAATTGAGATTACAGTCACTGGACATCTTAGTTTACTTTTTATCCTAAAAAGACTCGCCGGCTATAGCATCACTCCACACCTGTTGTCCCACTGCCTCCCTAATATCCAGCTCTGCTTCCCCTGCCCACCTCCCACAGCAAATGTGTCACTGACAAGAGGAATGTTTGACAAACTGGCGTAAGAATTGATTAAATGAGGGAGGGAGGTGAGAGCTAGAGTGATAGCTGACTCCCCTCACTGGAAATACTCAAAATCTCAGGGGATAAGGCTGTTGAGTACAAAGGTAGTCCTTTCTGTAGTTTATAGCAGAGGGATATTTGGGGAAAGAGAAATAGAGGATCAGAGGGAAATGTGGGATTTCCATTATCAATAAAAGAAAATTAAAGGGCGAGAGACTTGAGGACAGCTGCATCTGCTCTAAATCCAAGACCCACATCTGTTATTTCTGACCCAGGGACCCCTCAACTTTGGGAACCCTTGAGAAGCTCAAGCCTTCTGGCTCAGGCTTGAAGGCAAGGGAGAACCAAATGGAAACACAAGGACTGAAGTGCTCTTGAGGAAAGCGTGTGGTGCCAAGAATCAAGAGGGAAAACTGAGTACTTTGTTGCAAGAGCACTGATTGGAAAAAACAGGAGAGGGCATTAAGGCTACCCTAAGTTAACCACTGTCTCTCAGATGCTGACTATAAGAAATAGTGTCTAAGATGAGAAGATCTGACTCCAAAATAATCTTCCAGATTTTATTTCAGCCAAGCAATAGGTTGTTTCTTCAATAAACGAGGAATTCTTTTGTGTTTTCTCTTCTGCCTCTCTGTGCCCTGGTTTGCTCTTCCTTGGGCCAAGAGGTTTACAAGATGATGTTAATTCCACCAGCCTCCTCTGTGGGACTTGTGGCTTACCACGTAGAGCTTTGCCGGCCTTTTCCCTCTCGTCCTTCTGAGGAAGCTCCTGGTAGGTGGTGACCATCTTGCTTCTAGATGGAATTCAAGCATGAACTATTTGGGTGATGAAGCCATAAGTTAGGGCTAAAACTTGACTGGGTAAGGAGAACAGCAGTGCTCATCACCCTGGCTCTGAATTTCAGGACAAGGTCTATGATGGGACCCACAGCTACCCATGAGCACATGAACTCCTGTTCGCTCCTGGGCCTGATATAGGGACTAAAATAAGCCTGGACTAAGAGGCTGAAGAATTTCAAAAAGGAGAATAAAGGTTGGGGAAGAGATGAAAAAGGCAGAGTAGCGCCTGGTCACTGCTTGTGCTTAATAGTACTCTTCAGAAGTGAGAAATTGAGTAGAAGTGATAACTCTGTTTCTAAGCAAAATTCTAAAGAAATTGCCATGGGGAAAGGAACTTTGGTCTTACAGGCTTCCTTCTAGTATTCTCAGTCTATATGCACGTGGACTATAGAAAGCCCACATAGCTTAGATGTCTACTCCCATTGGGAACACTGGGACCTGCTGATTTTACAGAGAAGGGTGGATTGATCAGAACCCCTCTCTAGCTCCTTGGGCACCAGCTTTAATAGGCACACAAGTTTAGAGCTCAAGGACCCTCCTTGTTTACATCAAGTTTATAAACATGAATCCAACTTTATAGTTGGGAAAGAAATAGTTTTAGGAAAACTCTCAGCTTTAAAGGAAAAGCCAGGGTTATTTCTCAAGTTGGACTGAAGATCAGCCATCTGAAGTTACCCTGGCTTCCTGAAGGCTGAAAACCAGCTCATGCTCTCTGCCTAAAGCTGTGAGCTCGACCTAAAGGCCAAAATGGAACCAAAGACCGAGCCCCACAGATGTTGCTGAGGGTATCTAAGAGACTGTGAAAATAGAATTTCTTCCACCCTTCTGCTCAGGACTACTTCCACATCTAATAAATCTTATGAATGGCCACTTATTCTTCCCAACTTCATGGAGAGTTATACTCAGGAGTAAAGCATGATCTCCAAATAGTTATTTCTGGGTCTACTGAGGTTGATGATTTTGCTGCTTATCTGAAGTTCTGCATGTTCAAGTTCTGCTCTGACACAGGCCTTTGTCAGGGGCCCAGTTACCATGGCAGTGCCTCCAAAATAGAACAAGCCCAACACACACCAATAGAGGGTACAATAAATAGAATAAGTACTACTTACAATGCATTATTTGGCTTCTACTGCGTAGTAATTTGTGCAGAGTTGAAAATAACTACAGCTCCCCCCTTCATTTGATTAAAGGAAAACAATTCCACAAATCGGAAATGTGCAGTGTTTATATCAGAGTGGATCTCGAGTTGCTGTGTAATCAAGAGGCCAGGATCATGGGTAAATTTACCAGAGAAAAGTTAATGTATTAAAGCTATGGATATTCAGAGAATCACTCCAAAGCACTCTTTCTTATGATCCACCTTATAATGTGATTTGGTTTGAGGCACCAGTTCAGTATTAATGAAGAATAGCACCTAAGAAATGTAACAACATGTTTTCCCAATAGTAGAATGAGCATATCTCTCTTTTTGTCCATGGCCATCCCAGTTTACCTCTGTTGTCCTATGACACCCTCAAGTGGCATGCTTTGGATCAAAAATTACTTAGGCATCCTGATTATACGTAACCCCAGGGTTTAGAAGGCTGGTGGGGGAATGCACTGAAAAAAAAATGGCCTAAAATTCCCTCTGAGAAAGAAGATACTCATGTTTATTGTAGATATTTCAATGAATATTACATAGTTTGGGCTGTTTCTAGGTAAATCCATATCTCAGGGCCTCCAGTCCCCCATGTTCTCCCTGAGTGGACCTCCACCTTACACAGAGCGAACAGCTTGACTCAGAAGAGAATGCACTGCCTTTGGAATAAGACGGGTCTGGGGTCCAGAAACAACTTTGCCTCTTACTCTGTGAAAGTCTGTTAGCCTTGATCTTATACATTACATGCCTAAAAATGAGGCTAACATTCTACTTTAATTGATTTGCTGTGAAAACTGAATGATGTTGTGTGTAGGTACAGGTGCCTAACACAATGTCTGGTCTATGGTAAGAATTGGTTATCCGTGTCTGATTTGTTTGTTGTTCCTACGACAGCTGCGGCTGGCATGGTAGACTGAACAGACATGACATTTGGGATCTGTCGGAACTATAAGTGATAGATCCCTGAACAAGCCAATTAATAACCCCTGAGGCTCCCCGCTTCAAATCTTAAAAAGTAGACATCATCCAAAACATCTTACAAGGTGCAGTGGGAAATGACAGCAATGACAAATGTAAGTCACCAAGCATAGACTCTGCCACTTAGTAGACACTTGTCACATTTAGGCTCCCTGGGAAGCAGACACTAGGATGGAGAACCGAATGTAGGATGTTTATTAAGTATTAGATCAATACTTGTGTAAAGAAAGAAAGGGAAGCAGGATTGATCAAAAAAGGAATTAAACTGCAATACAGGTCTAAGAACAGTCTCAACTTACCCCAAAAGAGAGCTCTGGCACTACGATAGCATTTCAGCATTCTCCAAGTTTGGTCAAGACAGCCAGGCCTTTAGATTCCCACATTTATTAGTCACTGGATGCAAGCTGCCCCAGAAAGGTACATGAACTTGACCAGGGTGGCTTTCTGTAGCTGAAGCCGTCTGTGAAGGTGCTGATGAGGTTTAGACTTCTGCTACATGTCCAGGAGCCAAATTGACCATTCCTACGATGAAGAAGTATTTGGAGGGCACGTCTCTGTGCCACCACAATCCACTCCTCTCACTACTTAGAGCTACTTCCTTGTGTATATACAGAGAAGAGCTTGCCACAATTCCAGTGGGCTTCTCTTCCTGAGAAAAACCCAGATAAGAAAGATTTGTTGGCCAAATTACCATCCCTGCCCCTGCAGGTGGTCTTAGTGACACAATGGTATGATTGTCTTCTTTCTCCGTTATCTTTTCTAGACTTCCTTCCCTCCAGTTACCACCTCTGCTGGTTTTCTTTTTATTTTTCTTTTCTTTTTTTTTTGGGACTAAGTTTTACTCTGTCACCCAGCCTGGAGCGTGGTGGCACAATCTCTGCTCACTGCAGCCTCTCCACCCGGTTCAAATGATTTTTCTGCCTCAGCCTCCTAAGCAGCTGGGATTACAGGCACTCACCACCACACCGTGCTAATTTTTGTATTTTTAGTAGAGACAGGGTTTCACCATGTTGGCCAGGCTGGTCTTGAAGTCTTGGCCTCAAGTGATCCTCCTGCCTCAGCCTCTCAAAATGCTGGAATTTACAGGCATGAGGCACTGTGCCTGATTGTCTGCTGGTTTTAATAGTTTACCTGGTGCAGTGACATAGACCCACATGCCAGAGCCCCTATTTATCCATGCCCTTCTCAGGATGGACTTGTTTATTTACCATCAAAATTGGTCAAAGAAGTATCAGCAAACAACCAATAGATCAACTGGGTGCTAAACAAATTCTTCTCTGACCCATTGAATAAGAGCAGGCCACTTCCTCCTGAGGATCATGACGCTAACTCCTCTCAAAGGAGATTATTCTCTAGCTGTAAGACTTAATGTTGTTTCTCCTGTTGAGTTTTGGACTAATTTGGGACCTGGTAATCCTTTTTTCTTGCCTATTTCCCCATTTTGGAATGTGAATATCTGTCCTACACCTGTTCCACCATTGGATTTTGGAAGTAGATAACTTGTTTAATTTCACAGGCTCACAGCTGGAGGGGAATTTGCCTTAGGAAGAACTGTGCCTTGAGTCCTACCCATATTTGTTTGTTATAAATTAGCCAGTCTGTGGTATTCTGGTATAAAATTTATTATAAATTAGCCAATCTGTTGTAACGGTACAAAACTGACTAAGACAGTAAATTTAGTGTGTCTTCAGGAGTGGATATCCTCTGAAGGGCATTAACATGTATCAGTTATCAAATTATTGCTTTTCAGTTTCAAATCCATTCTTTTTAAAATAAGCTTTTATTTTAGAGAAGATTTAGATGTACAGAATGATTGTGAAAGCAGTACAGAGAATTCTCATATACCCCTCACTCAGTTTTCCCTATTATTAACATCTTACATTAGTATAGTACATTTCTGACAATCAATAAATCAATATTGACACATCGTTATTAACTAAAGTCTATACTTTATTCAAACGTCACTGTTTTTTCCTAACGTATTTTATTTTATTTTTTTTGAGACTGAGTCTCGCTCTGTTGCCCAGGCTGGAATGCAGTGGTGCGATCTCGGCTCATTGCAACCTCCGCCTCCTGGGTTTAAGCGATTCTTCTGCTTCACCCTTCCTGTAGCTGGGACTACAGGCATGCATCACCACGCCCGGCTAATTTTTGTATTTTTAGTAGAGATGGGGTTTCACCATGTTGACCAGGCTGGTCTTGAACTCCTGACCTCAAGTGATCCACCTGCCTCAGCCTCCTAAAGTGCTGGTATTACAGGCATGAGCCACTGCGCCCAACCTCCCCCAAATTCTGAAGGTCTTCATAGACCTTACCAAATAACCTCCTCCACAACCACATTCATCATCAGTAAACTTTTTAACAATTTTCTGGCCACTTTGTTCCAGGACTTGTGTGAACTCCTACTATGACTAGTTGTGGCCTTCATTATTAGTAAGAAGAGAGTGACCCAGCTCCACACCCCGTAACACCTGCTTTCCCACAGCATGCTTGTCACCAACTGTCATAGAGATCAGCATGCAGGATATTTACAAGGATGTATTTGGAGTCAACAGCTGGTGAAGGGAAGATAAAGAAGCAATTTGGTCAGAGGGTGAGATCAAGCTACCCACAGGCCCCAAAACAATCTCAGCCGACCCCATAGAAACTTGAAGCTATGGTGGCTTTTCATGGTTGCCTTGGGTTGGCCTGAGGTGGCCAGGCTTTTGTATTACCACCAGTTTTATGTGAATCAGGCATGAATGTGGGCCACCCCAGGCAGAGTTATAACTTTGGGTGACCTCAGATGAGGACCTTCTACCTGACCACCTATGTGTCCTCAGTGTTCTTAGCAGGTAGGACAAGAATTCTTTCATTGAAAGGATACTTGCATTACATATCGGTGTCCATCACAGTAATTAGTGAATTTCATTTCTCTCCTTCTTCTTTATTTGAAAAACCAGATATAGTAAGAGAAATATGCATAGCTCCTATTTAACATACTGGAAATTCTGAGCAGTGGGTAAAAATAAACTATTGTAGTGAAAACCTGCAGAACCCAGGATAGGTAAACTAGGTAATATCTTCTATATTTTGAGTGATCCAGAAAAGTTTTATGCCTTAAAATCTCTATTCCAATTAGTTTTAATCTATTTCCATTTCCTCTCTTCCCATACTCTAAGAAAGAAAAAAAAAACAGTAGTTATAAAACTTACACATGTAGTCATCAAAGGCAAAGTGTCCCAGCAAAATTATTGATGCTAAAGACCATTTTCCCCAGGAAAGGAAGCCTAAAAGCTAAAATAACAGCCAGATGAGGATGCTTAAAATCTGTTTTAGAAATATCCTCAAAGAAAACCTAAAGGGATAAGACAGTTAAAGTGCCCCCCCGTGCACAGGTTGAGGTTGGGTGGTGAATGGGGTCAGGATTTTGTTTCCTGAACCAAGAAACATGAGTATGCATAGAATGTAGACTCTAAGGCATCCCTCCTGCATGCGTGTTCACATCTGGAGGGACTGTGGCACCAGCGAATCCCAGATCATCTCTTACCAAAGAAGCTACTCCTAAGGTATCCTTGGAAGATCTGGACACTGCCCACCTTCAGAGGAGATAGGGAGACATTGGGAGGAAGTGAATTTGTTCCAGTTCACTGCTACTGCAAAAATATGCCCAGCTCCTATGAGTTAGCGTGTTGATTTTGTGTGTCCTCCTCCAATTTCATTATGATATTCGTTTTTCTTACTGTCTAAAATTCTGTGATTTGGTGCAGATACTCAGCCTCTGAGTGACAGAGGCTTGCTTTTAAGAGAGGGAGGTCCCCAGTGCTGTGATTCCCTGTCTGTTTATTTTCCTCGGGTGGGAAGAGATGAAAAATACCTGCCACCATGAGTCAGAAGTTAGAGCCAGGACAGCAGGTCAGATGGCAGAAACACAGGCAAAGGGAGGCAAGTGTGAAGTATGCAAAGTTATATTCCCTTTTTCTATTTACTCTTTTTATAAATTTCAACCTTTTAACACTTAAACTTTCCCCAGGATTCTTATATCTGTGACTAACTCTTTACTTGCCATTATAGTTTACTCGTAGATATGGTAAATGACAGCTGAAGGTCGACCAGGTGCTTGATGACTTCATTTACTCTCTCTTTGGGAAAACTATTGAAAGAAATCCCAGCTACTCATTCTCCTGCAGGCAGGGGTATGCAGTGATCTCTTCTGAAAATGAAAAGATGAACATGCTTATTGTTTGCCTGGAGACTCTGGGGAGCATAGAGACACTTTCTGCGCCACCATTTTATTTGAGAACATAAGGAATTAATTTTACACCTTGCTGAGGGGTAAAAAGGCACATTGTATATTCCAAGTATCAAGATCCTTCTTTTAGAATCAGAATATACAGTTGACATGGAGAAAATACTTTCAAGATGTTGTGGAAAAAAATAACCCTCAAGATTCCAGCTCTTTACAACCTGATATTATTCAGCACCTGCATTGTTTCATATCTCTGTGGGGTAGGAGTGTTTATTGTTTCTCAAAGACCATAACCCAGACACCCCTTCCAATCCATAATCAAACATGAGGTCTCCTGAAAGATACAGATATAACGCAGGAGAGAAGACATACGAACTCTTCCCAAGAGTTTCAAACACTTCCAGATATGAGAGCATTCAAGAACAATTTCCTCCTTGGGGATTTCCAGGCTCTTCAATCAGAAGGACAGGCACATGGCTTTGCATTCCCATTACACTGGATTTCCACAACATCTTGATTCCGGTGTGAGTCAAGCACACAGTCTGGCCTTCTCTGCCTGTGTGTCCAGAGGCATTCAGACAAACCATGGGGAAGGATCGCAGAGAAGAATGGATGGGACATCTGCAGTCACAGTGGATTCCTAACCCTGCCTGACTCTTACCTAGTTGTGTGCTCTCTCTGAGCCTCAGTTTCCTCCTTTGTAAAATGGGGTTGGCAATATCTATTCCAAATGGCTGTCATGATCTTTAAATGAGAATAATGGTGACAAATTCCTTGCACAACAGAGACATTTAATAAATACATGGGTAGTTAGATCTGCAAGGGCGGCGCTCTTGTTGATCCTCAGCACTTTCCTCCGTGCCTAGTATAGTGTAGATATATTTATCAAAAATATATGTGGGATAGATGATTCATACTAATTCTTTCCAACTTACCATCACACTCACTCTATGCACTAGGTAAGTGCCCCTTTTCCTGTCAAAGAAGGACTGTGTTGCCCCATCAGGAGAAGTGGTCATGGAGCCTCAGTTTCTAGATCCAGGTATTCTCATTCTGTTCATGGAAATATAAATGGACACAATCACTTTGTAGAACAATTTGGAAAACAAGTCTAGCAAAGTTGAACATGCATGTACACCTTGAGCCCAGCATTTCCATTTCTAGGGAAATATACAAAGAACATACAAAGTATACAAAGGATATACCTTTGTATATAAAGCTACATTCACAAAAATATTCATGTTATTAATAGCAAACACTGAAAAACAACTACATGTGAGGTAACTGGAGAATATACATATTCTGAATATTCTCCATATGATATTTTACAAAAGAAAATTAATAAAAAAGAACTTTAGACACCAGCATGCATTCTTTTAATGTGAATAATTTTGAGCAAAACACTCATTTTAAAAGAATATACATATGTTTGTATACATATGGTTTAAAACACGCATAACAGTAATTGCTTGGGGACATAAACATATAATTGAAGTCTGAAAAATGCAAGGAAGAATGAGCACATATCCAGAATCATGGTTACCTCTGAGGTAAGGAAGGGGGTTAGTCAGGCAAGACGATGCAGGGTTGTCTAACAGAGGGAAGCCTTGGTACTGTGTGGTGTGTTAGAAAGGTGTGGGGGGGGCGTGGAACACAAAGGTGTCTGATGTGGATTTTGTTTAATATATATTAAAAATAAAAAATACGTGTATGAAAAGCATCTTCTCGTCCTTTCTCCTCTGCTAAGAGTTGAGAGGAATCCTACAGAATTTGCCCACCTCTCCATTCTAAAGACGAATAACCCAAAGCCCAAAGGAGTGAATAATTCGCTTAAAGCTACACAGTCAGATAGTGAAAGAACTGAGATTAGAATCCAGATGTTCCAGGTCCTGGACCAAAGGTTTTCACACTGCTCTTTTCAACTGCGTTTGGTCCAGTTCCCTTTTCCTCCTTACAGGAAGGAAACTGAACATAGGTGTAAACAGAGGCCTCTGAAGGGTTCAGGCATCACAGGTGAACAACACAGGAGGCACGGAGAAGGGATTCTGTGAAGCCAGAGGGACAGAATGTTTTTGAGTTGTTTAAGCAGTTTCTCCAAAGCCTCCACTTTTCTTGCCTTAGAAAGATTGTGGGATATTCCTAGAAAAGATCATGTGGACTTGCTCAAATTTTTATTCCTGATCTCTAGAAAACTAGGACCCAAAATGCCAAATCTGGGTTTCACCATCAAAACATTGAGACTTCTGGGGACTTTTAAAAGTTTATGTCCTCAAAACTCTCAAAGTAGGAGCATTCACAGTTAAAGGTTTCAGTTGCAGGAGTTCATGAAAATAGCAGCAAAATTTATGAATGATGGCAAAATTTATGAATAAACAAATGAAGCCCCCACATGTAACTCTCATGTACAAAATATAAGAAAAAAATCGCACTCAAAGTAAAGGTAATATCAATACTACTTTACATATTTTTTACCTAAGTACTCATATATTCGACAGTGAATTTTTACCCTACACTTTTAAGTTCTTCCTCCCACTAAGTTTCAAGCAGATCTGGTAGATTCAGTTTGCTTTGTTACTGGTGACAAGTTCGCAGGGCTATTCATGTCTATTCCTCCTTTCATGTGCTACAAGGCCTTTCTGGTTTTTTAACCCAACATTTTGAATGCACACTTTTCTGTCCCATGTTTACCCTAGAGACAGAGTTAGTTGGCTGCTTGTTGGGAGACTCTCTATTGAACTAATCCTCCCTCTATCTAGGAGACTTCCTGAAGCTACTTCCTGAATCCATGAGGGATATAGCTGTTCTCTGTCATGACAACATCGTTCCACAGCTCAGGGCACCTTCCTGACCCGGCTCCATACTCCTAATCCTCTCTTAACCACAGGGAGAGTTCAGCCCAAGGCCCATTATTATTCTCATGTGAGTAATTTTGAACAAAAAAAATTCATTTATAAAAGAATATGCATATGGTTGTATACATATAGTTTAAAACACGTGTAATAGTAATATATATTGATTGGGGGCACAAACATATATAATTGAAGTCTGAAAAACGCAAGGAAGAATGAGCACTATATTCAGAATGATGATTGCCTCTGAGATGAGGAAGGGGGTTAGTCAGGCAAGACAATGCAGGAATGTCTAACAGAATCCATGAGGTACACAGCTGTTGCTGTATACCTGACTCCATTTTCCCTTATTTCTCCTCATACTGTTTCTAAACATTTCTACATCATTTGGACGTGGACTTTCTGAAAGCCTTTATGTCACTTTGCTATTTCCTCCTTTGGCAAGTATTCCCAAGTGGATCAATGCCCACTTGGAGTTTCCTCAGAAAACTTCTCTAGAAAAGATTCATTTCTCTTAGAATTTTGCTCAAGAAAATTTTATAGGTCGGGCTACTTCTCAGTCCACAGCATGTCTACCAAGCCACAAAAATATGGCCACACCTTCAAGCGCCACCATATGCTTGTGTATGGAACAATAGATGAGGGAGCTCTGGGACATTGTTTTACAACCTCAAGTGGAATTCATGCCTTTCCCCCATCTTGTTCTTTTTAAGCTGGGCGCCATGCTAGTTGCACCATGTTTCTTTGCTATGATAAGTTGATGCATCTTGCTTCCTTTCACCATTTGTATGGATCCTTGAGGAGAAGAGCATGTCACGCTGTAAAAGAGGATGAGGCAGAACTTGGGAACCTGAGTGAAGCCCACCAGGTTGCACAGGAAAGTGGGCAGGATGGGAGGGCAGGACCTCTGGTGCCATGGGCAGGGCTTATGGTTGAGAGACATCAACGCCTTTCTGTGAAGGGAAAACAAGACAAGGGAAAGGAGTTCAGACCTGCTCTCTTTGCGTTTCCACATGCACAGATCCGCCCCCAGTGGTGCAGCAAGCCCAGGCTTACCTGGAGCAAGGCCTAGATGCTGGCCATTGGATGAAACCTCATGTCGACCAGAGGCCTCAACCATTGTTTTGATGTCATCCCTGGATGAGGTTATACAGAGCCCCAAAGCTGAAAGGAGACCATCATACAACTCTGATCTTAAGTCTTGTTTTCAGACTTCTTTATTCTTTCTATGATAAATTAATACTTTTGATAAATTATTAAAAGTTTTTCTGAATAACATAATTGCCTGATCACATTATAACTTCTATTTATGAATGAAATATGTAAAATACACATCTGTTTTTATAATCCTGTTTTTTCCTATTTCTTTATTATTAAACATACCTTAGATATATACAGTTTACATGTTTCAAACATACTTAAATTTTATTGAAATATACCTATATTCTAAACATGGGTCCTGACAGATGTGCCCTGGTTTCTTTCCCCCTGCCAGAATGGCCAAACATGCTGAAGGACAGGCGAGAGGCAACTGGGTATTCCAGGTTCTTCCTTTCAGCTTTGAATTTTCCTTCTGAGAGGTTAGAACACAAAATTGCAGAACTCACAAAAATGAGTCAGTGGGAGTGATTCTTTGGTCTTCTGATCATAATCACATTTACTTCATTTGCTTTTTAACAGCAATAAAGAAGACACAAAATAAATCATAAAAGCTGGCCTGGGCCCTGCTGGCAGAAAACACAGAAACTAAGAAAAATGATCCATCACAAATAAGAAAAACACCAAAGACCAAACAGCAGCACTGGAAAAAAGAAAGGGGAAGGGGAGGGAAGTAGGGAGAGAGGAGAAAAGGAAGGAAGGAAGAAGGGAAGGAAGGGAGGGAGGGAGGTCTTATACTGCCTTGAATATGACCAGTCTCCTATTTGCTAGAGGCATAAATTTGCCTTAGTTCTAGGTGAGAACCTTGCCAGACACAACCTTAGGAAGAGGATGTGAGAAAGAGGAAAGTTAAATTTTAAATTTACAGTTTAGTGACCCCAAAGAGACTGTGCTAAACTTGGGAGGGCAAGTGCCTCATACACAGGAAGCAACTGGTGTATCAAAAGATTCATTAATTGTCAAGTTTAAGTTCCTTGCTTTCTAAAGGTTTGAGGATTCAGAAGGATTCAGTTGTTCAGTTGCTTACAAGAAATAGGCATACCTCAGTAACAATACTTAAAAGTTCGCCCCTGGGCTGTGTGCCGTGGCTCACGCCTATCATCCCAGCACTTTGGGAGGCCGAGGCGGGCGGATCATCTGAGGTCGAGAGTTCAAGACCATCCTGATCAACATGGAGAAACCCCATCTCTACTAAAAATACAAAAATTGGCCTGGTGTGGTGGCGCATGCCTGTAATCTCAGCTACTCAAGAGGCTGAGGCAGGAGAATCGCTTGAACCCGGGAGGCGGAGGTTGTGGTGAGCTGAGATCGCACCGTTGCACTCCAGCCTGGACAACAAGAGCAAGACTCTGTCTCAAAAATAAAAATAAAAAATAAATAAAAGTTTACCCCTGGCCAGATATGGTGGCTCATGCCTGTAATCTCGCCACTTTGGGAAGCCAAAAGCAGAGAGATCACATAAGACCAGGAGTTCAAGACCAGCCTGGGCAACATAGTGAGACCCTTATCTCTACAGAAAATCGAAAAATGAGTTGAGCAGAGTGGTGCATGCCTGTAGTCCTAGCTACTTGGCAGGCTGAGGCAAGAGGATCTCTTGAACCTGGGAGATTGAGGTTGCAGTAAGGAACTATAATTGTACCACTGCACTCCAGTCTGGGCAACAGAGCAAGACCCTATTCTTCTCTATTATTATTATTAAAATAACAATTAAAAATTTACCCTATTTTATGCTTCTATATAGTTCCTTTTTAGCTTTTGCCTTGTAAAAATGGGATTCTACCTATACACCTTGCTCTCCATGTTGCCCTGAGAAGTCTGCCCAGTAACCAGTTCCTGTCACTTTCGTCACTTGCCATATGTTGGTATGAAGGAAATCAGACATCACTAATAGCAAGGAGGTGTCCAGGGCACCTCTAAAATGAATGACAAGGGCCTTCCAGAAGGAGAATACTCCTGTCGAAATTCTAGTTATTGTTGCAATTAACCCAGTGAATGAGGATTTATTTACTGAATGCAGCACAAGTCAATTACATGATGAATTGTCAGAAAAGATGTCAAAACTTCTTTAACTTCAGTTGTTTGCACTGAAACATGGAATTAATACGTCTTATTTGAAGGTGAGGAGACGTCTCAGAGGGTCACTGTGAAGTATTAAGGATCTGAATTATGGAATATTTTAAAGGAATGAAATCTTGTGACATTTAAGTTCTGAAATTTACCAGAAATGAAATATCTACAAGGAGAAGATCTGCTGGTCCTGACAATAGAGAAAATGTGATTGAATAAATGAGTGAGTAAATGAGTGAGATTCACCGGATTCTCAGAATGAAGAAAATAAACAGCTAGTGACATGAAAGATTATTTGGGGTTTTAAGGGCATGATGTATTATATGCTATTAAATCGTATAGCAAAAAAAAAAAATCCCATTTTTAATTCCCTTCATATATTTTGATTCCCTAAGGAGGAAGGCGCAATACACAGCTATAATTTGATTCACACTTTGCTAACCTTTGCCAATTCCCTTAAAAATATATAAAGAAAGAGAAGATAATTCTTCAGCCTAGAGCCATCAGTAGACAACATCTAGCCAGAAATTAATAACTTGTACTGTTCCCTTTCAATTGATGTTTACTGGTAGCTTTTATTTATGAACTGACTCTTATTTTTCACTTATTTGGTGATATAAAGTTTCCTCTGAAATATATTTATTTATGGAAAAGTGAGAGCGTAGATATAAAGCAAAATATTCCTGAAGCAGTACATGAGATTCAAGATATGGTGAAACTCCAAGCACATTATATGAATGATGTTTTGGAAGCACTGTGTTAACACATAAATTGTTCATATACCACATTTCCTTAAATATTTGTTCCTTAAAGTAGGTCAAACATGTCCCTTGTTTACATTATTACTTGCTTAACATGTTAGTTCTTCATAGATGCTGTAAAAAAATCATTTTTCCCAATACAGGGACATTTTTGCACTTTCCTAATTCTTTGAGCCAAATTTAATGAGATTTCATAGTAAAAGAAACCTAATGTGGAATATTAGCTTCACAAAATGTAATGGTCCCTCAGGAGATCAGGAAATTGTTTTATGACTAACAAATTTAGGCTAGGGTACTTGTTTGGAAAGCTCATGGGATCTTCTAATATCCAGTGTAATTGATGGAGAATAGAGACCATTATATTTACATTCCAACCCTTTCTTTAATCAATTTTTCTTTTTCTATGGCTGTTTCTGTCTTTGCAAAATAGGAACAGAAGGAGGGAAAAAAAGGCAGCTTAATGTGGAGGCGGTGTGGGGAAGGGGTTGGAAAGTAGGTGAATGGGCTGAAATAAAAGTAAATTAAAAAAATAAAAACAGAATCTTGACAGAGAAAGAATTTTATAGATGGTTCATTCCAGGAGATAGCAAAAAACACATCCTTTGGAAATTGGCAGATGTGACTCCAATTGCTGGCTTTGCGACCTACCAGCCACAAGCCTCAATTTCCCCATTAGTGTGTAGTATAATGGGGTGATTAAACCTTGCTCAATGGAAAAAAGCACAAGTGGGAAAGAGAGGGTAGGGGAGTAAGTCAGGAAATGGCTTTGGGGGGTTGATTGAAAAAGTAGTCTTCCTAAAAGAATTTGGAAGTCGTAGTTTTCAATCAGAACAATTAGGATCTGTAGAATCTTCGACAGATTTATCTTCTTATGAAGATAAATCAAAGTACATCTGTTGTCAGACAGAAATATTTTCAGAGTGCAGCTATGGAGCAACGTACTTGTTTTTCGATAAAAAAGCACATATTTACAGGGCTCCACAATTATTCGATCAAGACATGAAAGCATAGCCATAGTGATCTTTACCTATGAAGATGCAGAGGCAGGTTTCTCTTACAGTCTGGAGAATTTGGGCCTCTTTCTAAGCATTCATGAATTTTAGAACCACAGAATCCAGTCTTCTGTCTATATCAGCTATGTTAGGGTGAGAAGATGTTGGCCATGAGTCATGTTTTCAACATAAAACTAGTTCTCCTGCAACAAGTGATTGGCTCTAATCCCCCTTAATTTCTTATAGCTCATGGGCTTAGTTAATTTGCATATCTGTCATAAGGGGCTGGCATTATGCTGACAATCTGGTCCCAGCATGTTAGGAAATGCATTACGAACAATTTCATCTTTACTTAGCTGGGACACTCTATTTAGTCTGAAAACCAGGTGGGTAGACTACTTGTGGTCAGGAGTTCCAGACCAGCCTGGCCAACATGGTGAAACCCTGTCTCTACTAAAAATACAGAAATTAGCCTGGCGTGGTGGCAAGCGCCTGTAGCCCCAGAGCTCGGGAGGCTGAGACAGGAGAATTGCTTAAGCTCAGGAGGCAGAGGTTACAGTGATCCAAGATCATGCCACTGCACTCCAGTCTGGGTGACAGAATGAGACTCTGTATCAAAAAACAATAACTGCAAAAACAAAAACGACTAAGTGAAAAAGGAGAAGAGCAGAGCAGTGACAGGTCTTGGTGAAGTGCAAGGAGGTTTTATTGGTGTCCATACAGTCATGGCAAATAGTGGGTTTGATGAATGCAGTGGAGGAGGATGCATATGGAGCCCAGTCTCTGCACGTTCATTGTCAAGAGGGCAGAGAATTTACCATGAAGCCAAGATGTCTAATACAATAGCTAATAATAATAATAATAATAATTTTTAAAAAGCCAGACAGGCATCTCTGTCCAAAGTAGGAACTGGCTAAGTTGAACTTTTCTCACCACCTAGAGAGTGTGAGAGAGCCCAGAGCCATGGGCTACCTTTCTCTATTTTGTTAAAATACCAGAATCAGCTCATCGCAGTGTGCTAAAGAAGCTGTATTTGGGGCCAAGAATTTCTGCCTCAGACATCATTATGTCTTGCCATTATGGCTTGCCATTGTCTTAGCTCACTTTCCTGGCACACTAACTTCAGAGAGTGTTCAAACGGGATAGTCACCACTGTAGTAAGAATAAGCCACTGGAAAGCATGTCATAACTGTGAGTGAGGTAGGAGGCAGGACTCAACTCTGGAGGCAGGGCTTGGACACTGGACCAGATTAAGGACCAGCTAAAACAGAGAAGAGGTAAACTCTCCATGAGACACACCCACTAGTGTGTCATGTCAGTTTGTCTTTGCCATGGCAACACCTAGAAGTTGCCGCCCCTTTCCAAGGCAATGACTTGACAATCTGAAAGTTACCATCTTCTTTCCAGAAATGTCTGCATAATCTGCCCCATAATTTACATAAATATGACTGCAGAACTGCCCCTGAGCTGCTACTCTGGGTGCCCTGCCTCTAGGTAGCCCTGCTTCACAAGGAGCAGGACCTCTGCTGCTGCTGTATACTGCCACTTCAATAAAAGTTGCCAACACCACCTGCTCGCCCTTGAATTCTTTCCTGGGAAAAACCACGAACTCTCCTGGGCTAACCCTCAGGTTTGGGGCTCACCTGTCCTGCAACAACTGAAAAGCTTTATGTGACTTAAAGCAGGCTCATTAGTAGATGATTCAGTCCCAGGGTTGCTGGGTGATGTTCCAAGGGGCCCAGCAGGGGATGCCTCGAGGATGGAAGAGATAGTGCTACTGATAAAGCCAGTCCTCCAAAAGATGGGGTCTTTTCCTTGTTTGATGTCGTCAAGACAATATGTGAAACCGAAAGTGAGTGTCAAGCAATGCAGGCTTTATTTGCTGGCCATGGAATTGAGAAGCAGGAGCATGGCTCACAAATCAAATTCTTAGTTCATGAGAGCTAGGAAGCCACAGATACCGGGCATTTTAAATGTAGGTGTTGGGTATTAAAAGCAAGGATAGGATTATCTATGTCTTTTCTGGGAATGGGCAGACAATTTCTCAGGACCAGAGTGCTGCCTTCCTTTTTGTCCTTTTGTGGTTTCTTCTGGTCATTGTCATGGTGATTGCCAACAGTGATGGGCTGGAGGGAAGTTCATTTAGCATGGAAATTAGATTATAATGAAGTTAGAAGTTCTTCAGAGGTCAAGAGAGCTGCCATCTTGGATCCCTCCAGTTTCAGCAAATTTGGTCGTCAGGGGAAACTTCTAACTGTAAGCATCCTGTTTCTTAAAGAAAAGCAGAATTAAGGTGGAGTAAAATTTCAGCTAGGTCACATAGACACTACATATAACAGTAGGTTTAGGGTCTGCTGAGATGTTGAGGGACAACTCTCCACTTCTGACTCAGTCAGAGCAACCTCACTTTTAATTGATATTCATATTGGGACTCTGAGTCAGATTCTTTTTAAATTAGCTGTGCTTCTGAGGCTAAAATAACCACAAAAAACCAGTAACAGGACCCAATCTCCCCACTTTCTAGGTGCCGAAATGAAGCCCATTGAGACATTCAACAAGTGTTGTGAGGCAGCTGCTGCATCAGGTGTGCTGTACAGTGGTGATCAGGACGGATACCTTCCCACTCTCTTGGAAGTTACATCCCACTGAGTGAAGTGGAAGACGTCCAGGTAGCAAACACATCATTAATAAATTATACAACAGTTTCCGCTCCAGGTCAGCCTGGAGTGCTCTTGAGCACCCAGTCAGGCTGTAAAGAAGTCTCATTCCTCCTTAGTCCTCCACAGGGTTCCAGAGATCCCCTGGGGTTTAGAAATGCCCTGAAGCTCTTCTCACACGGGGCATGGAGAGTAGCCTGGCAGTGCCACCTGCATGAAGGCAGCCTACTGGGCTTGCCACTCTCCCTGCAGCCCTTTTCTCAGTCCACTTGGCAGACACATCCTGGCAGCAGATACTCTCACAGTCAACTAATTGGGATTAGACCGGTGCCTCTCGGAAGCCTCTCCTTATCAGCAACTCGACCCTGCCTCCAGGTGTTCCAGGTTCTTACCCTTGGGCTATTAATGTTTTACTTCGACATTAATGGAATGTTCCAATGGAACCTCTCCCATCAGAACAAATGTGATTAGGCCTTCTCCCAAATCATTTCCAACGGAAAATTTTTTTCCTATCTCAAGAGTAGGCTGCCCTTGGTCACTACAATTGCCTGGCCTGCATGAGGTAGCAAGAGTAGAGGTGTGATCCGTGAAGAGTCACTTTTGCATCCCAAATGGATAAAATGACTGTTTTTATAGCAAACACAGAAAAGAAAAAAAGAAGAAAACCAATATATTTCCAAATATCAATGATACACTGAATATTCAAACACTACGATCCTGCTACCGTGCCAATTGTGGTAAATGGTTTGAGAGACAAATGTGGAGTGAGATAAGAACTCACAAGAGGTAACAAGGAGTTAACAAGGGGTTCTGACCCAGCCGAGGGGGTCAGGAAAGTCATCCCTAAGGGGGCAAGGAGAAAACAGTGTTCTCAGCAGAGGGAACAGCAGGTGAAAAGGCCCTAGGGGCCAGGTGAGGTGGCTCATGCCTGTCATCCCAGCACTTTGGGAGGCCGAGGCAGGCGGATCACCTGAGGTCGGGAGTTTCAGACTAGCCTGACCAACATGGTGAAACCTGGTCTCTACTAAAAACACAAAAAACTGGAGGGGCATGGTGGCGCATGCCTGTAATCCCAGCTACTCGGGAGGCTGAGGCGGGAGAATTGCCTGAACCCAGGAGGCGAAGGTTGTGGTGATTCGAGATGGTGCCATTGCACTCCAGCCTGAGCAACAAGAGCAAAACTTGGTCTCAAAAAAAAAAAAAATAGGCCCTGGGGTAGCAAAGGGCCTGACATAGTCAAGGAACTTAAGGCATCTAGTTGGAGCTGGAGAGCAGAATGGAGGAGAGTGTGGAGAGATACATGGGCATGAGTCATCTGAGGCCTTACAGGCCATGTCACAGAGGGCTTCACTATGGGGGACCAGTGAGTAGGTGAAAGGTTAGTAATTTATGTTTACCAAGATTGGAGGAAGGTAAAAAGTAGGTCAGTTAAAAAACTATGGCAGTCTTTCAGGAGAGAACTAATATTGTCTTACACTCTCTGGTGGCAGTGGGCGTGGGGAGGCATGGATGAATTCAAGAGATATTTAGATTGTAGAATTCCTGGGGCTTGACCAGGCTGAGTCAGAAGAAAACAGTATTTTAAGATCGATTCTGGTGTTTATCATGAGAAAATAGGTGGCACTGAGTGGGGTGGAAAATAATAAAGAAAGCATGATGAGTTCAGCTTTGGACGGCTGAACGTGTGATTGTCCAGGACTGCTGTATCACTGTCCTTCCCAGCAGAAGTGTGTGGCACAAATCCCAGTGATATGATCAGGGCAGCCCTAGAAGGCAAAGCTCCAGACTCTAATCTCCACCTTCAGATTCTCCAAATTCCATGGCCGTAACTGACCACTTTTGAAAGGTGATTTTCTTCAGAATTCCTTTGAGGAAGGTGGTGCTTTTGGGCTGTGACTTTGATGTCAGGTATTAACAGTACTCAGCCCCTAAGAGAGACGTAAAAAAGCAAAATCAAAGGGGGGAAAGGTTTCCTTCCCCTTGGGATATTCCTAAGTTCTTATTTCAGGAAAGAAACGGGGGCTGAGTGTTAGTGTTTCTCAGTGCTCAATAAGGCTTTAAAATTCCATTGACTATTTAGCAACCAGAAGATACTTTCTCATGTCTGTTGGCACATGACAGGTGATGATGAACAAGAGCCTTCAGAACATAAGAGAGACCAGTGCCTCTTTCAGTTTTTGAGTCATTCCTGATATGTTAAAAATAAGTGCCGAAACAGAGATACAAAAATTGTGCCAGATTTTAAATGTTTACAATGAAGAACTTAATGCTGTTAACAAACACAATGCCATATGATTGAGCTGTTCACAAAGGTATTAAGAGATTTACGAATATTTTTAGGTCATAGTTCAATATAGGTGGTGTGGTCTGGTAACAGGTAGGCAATCATAATTTTAAAAAATATTAACACCAACTTCACACAATATATAGGAAACATGTGCCAAAGTTTTATTTGATTAATGCAGGAAAAAAGACACACGTTTAAAAGAAGACTGAAGAACTGAGATTCTTATGGTGATTGGGCAATTCAAGAATGCTAAAGTACGATTACTAAATTAGATACTAAAAGGTAAATATGCCACAGAGCAATGCAACATAAACCGTGGCTTATCTTATCTTAGAGTCAGAAAAGGAATTTATCACACCTTATCGGTTTCACAGAATTGTAAATGTCTGGACCCCAGCCAATTGTGCAAACTCGGTTACCTTTCCCTAGAGAGTCTGATGACCCTTCGTCAGACCTGCTGAGCAATGCATGTTATTAAAGAACATACAGTCATCCTTTGCCTTGTTTCTAAATTGTGTATAATTTTTCTTGGCAAGATACAAGTTTAAAATTGTATGACAGACATCTGTTGCTTTTAGTTCTATCTTTGTGACTGGTTACATAAATATCTATTCCCAGGAGACCAGGGCAAATCGTCCTTCTACATCTTGACCTTCGACTCCACGAGCACCAGTCAGTTGTATCAAGCTGCAAGCCAAAAATAAAATTCTAAGGCCTCCAATTGACTGAACGGATGCCTCTTCTTGACCAAGGGCATTTCAAAGTAAACCTGTAAAGCTAGTTGTGGTGATGGAAAAGGGAGTCAGACCTGACTCATTATACCCTCCTCCCTTTGGAATTCAGGCACAACTTACCAACATTAACATTAAAATACAGATCTTCAGATTGACAAAACTGACTCTTTGTAGCAAATAAGATACCAGATTCCAACCTGAGCCTGGTATAGCATCACATGACAGATAGCAGGCTCTGAAAATAATTGAAGTATTTTACCTCAAACTATGTTTTTTGGACATATTTTGAAATGTCCCCACAAAGCTGTCTCATGGAGAAAATCTACATTCTGTACAGAAGGCTCCTCCCTTTCCAGGTCTTTTCCTGATCCAAAAGAGTTCTAACTCTTAAAGATTAAGATTAGATTAAAGATTAAGGTTAGAGAAAGATTGAGATTAGACTCTTAAGTCTAGCACATTTCAGAGTCTGATAAGAGGCATTCACCATCTATTCTCTCTGAAGCCTGCTACCTGGAGGCTTCACCTACTTAACAAGAACCTTGGCTTCTATAGTCTCCCCTTATCTTAACTACAAACATTTCTTTCCACCGACTTCAATACTTCAGGTAAAAGAGTTTCAATCAATTATCAATCATGAAATCTTTAAATCCACTCATGACCTGGAAGCCCTCACTTGATGTTTTTTTTTTTTTTTCACTTATTTTCTAAGCAGAATCAATGTACACCTTACATGTATTGGCTTATGTCTCTGCCTGTAACTTCTGTCCCCCTAAAATGTGTAAAATCAAGCTGTAACCGAACCACCTGGGGTATATGTTCTCAGGACTTATCAAGACTGTTTCTCAGGCCTTGATCATTCACATTTGGCTTAGAATAACCCTCTAAATATTTTACAGTTTGACTCTTTTGTGTTGACAAAGCTCCAAATTTAAAAATATTCTTGATTGATAGTTGTTTCATAGTGAACTGAAGATTTATGTATGTAAGGCAGTTTTCTTATGTTGAAAAGCACTATTGTATTCTCATCCATCAGAGAAAGCTATTGAAGAGGTGAGAAGAGGCAATGTAATATATGAAACATCGCTTTTTTAAGGCAGTAGTACCTGAGGAGTGAAGAGAAGCAGGGATGGATTGATTGAAAATTTTACATAATAGAAGAAAGTGTCTCATAATAAGTTATGTTCAGAAACGAAAACTGCGAGCATGACCAAAATATACTCATGTAATACAAAAAATCTCTCCCACAGTGAATACCATACCACAGCCCAAATAAGGGGCTTATTTAGGAGTATGCATTTATACTTGCAATCTACATGTAATAGTCATTATTTTGAAAGTTTTATTAAATCTGTACAACCTATGCTGTAATAGTTTTAGTATTCATCAATAATTTTCAAAACTAATTCTAAATTCACTTTGAAAATAGATAATAGAAAAATCGCATGGAAAGTTACAAATAAGATGTTGAAAAGATATAAATACTCACCCCAAATCAATTAGTACCCTTTTCTCTAACTCAGCATCTATCTAAAAATATCCTCGCAATCCAGAAATTGATATATCCCCACAGTCCTGTGCAAACGCTATTTTGAGATCTAGTTTAGCAAAAACAAATGTGTCAAGAAGAACTAAGATCTGTCACCTGCATTTTCTGCTGAGGGTTGCTGAAGGCAACTTTAGCTGCCTTGTCAATAGTGCATGCATGCCTCGCCTGGAAGGAATGGGACATTTTGGTGGTATTTGTAATGGTACCAGGTTCTATATTTCAATTCAATTCCTACTTGGTTAGACTTCAAAGTAATCCTGGGATTTTAATTAAGCACTTGTTGAATAGTAACTTGTTGAATAATATGTGTCTCTGTGTTTTCTGTTCCACTTTTTCTCAAGATGGGGACCCTGCTTCATTCATCCTTGATATGGTTTGGCTGTGTCCCCACCGAAATCTCATCTTGAATTCCCATGTGTTGTGGGAGGGACCTGATGGTAGGTAATTGAATCATGGGGACAGGTCTTTCCCATGCTATTCTTGTGATAGTAAGTCTCATGAAATCTGATGGTTATTTTAAGGGGCAGTTTTCCTGCACAAGCCCCCTTCTTCTCTTGTCTGCTGAGATGTGGGACACATCTTTCACCTTCCGCCATGATTGTGAGGTCTCTCCAGCTACGTGGAACAGTAAGTCCAATAAACTTCTTTCTTTTGTAAATTGCCCAGTTTCAGCTATGTCTGTATCAGCAGTATGAAAACAGACTGATACAGTAAATTGGTACCAGTAGAGTGGGGCGCTACTGAAAAGATACACAAAAATGTGGAAGCAACTTTGGAACTGGGTAACAGACAGAGGTTGGAGCAGTTTGGAGGGCCCAGAAGACAGGAAAATGTGGGAAAGTTTGGAACTTCCTAGAGACTTTTTGAATGGCAGTGACCAAAGCCTGATAGTGATATGGACAATAAGGTCCAGATTTAAGTGGTCTCAGATGGAGATGAGGAACTTGTTGGGAACTGGAGCAAAGGTGACTCTTGTTGCCTTTGGAGCAAAGAGACTGGTGGCATTTTGCCCCTGCCCTAGAGATTTGTAGAACGTTGAACTTGAGAGATATGATTTAGAGTATCTGGTGAAGAAATTTCTAAGCAGCAAAGCATTCAAGAAGTGACTTGGGTTAAAAGGCATTCAGTTTTATAAGAGAAGCAGAGCATAAAAGTTTGGAAAATTTGCAGCCTGACAATGTGATAGAAAAGAAAAACCCATTTTCTGAGGAGAAATTCAAGCCAGCTGCAGAAACTTGCTTAAGTAATGAGGAGCCAAATGTTAATTCCCAAGACAATGGGGAAAATGTCTCCAGGGCACTCAGGGGTGCTTATGGCAGCCCCTCTCATCATAGGCCTGGTGGCCTAGGAGGAAATGGTTTCCTGTGTTGTGTGCACTCTAGGGACTTAGTGGCCTGTGTCCCAGCCACTCCAGCTGTGACTAAAAGGGGCCAAGGTACAGCTCAGACCGTTGCTTCAGAGGGTGGAAGCCCCAGGTTTTGGCAGCTTCCATGTGGTGTTGAGCCTGTGGGTGGACAGAAGTCAAGAATTGTGGTTTGGGGACCTCTGCCTAGATTTCAGAACATGTATAGAAAAGCCTGGATGCCCAGGCAAAATTTGCCCCAGGGGTGGGGCCCTTATGGGGAACCTCTGCTAGGTTAATGCAGAAGGGAAATGTGGGGTTGGAGCCTCCAAACACAGTCCCTACTGGGGCACCACCTAGTGGAGCTGTGAGAAGAGCGCCATTGTCCTCCAGACCTAAGAATGGTTGATCCACTGACAGCTTGCACCGTGCTCCTGGAAAAGCTGCAGACACTCAACGGCAACTTGTGAAAGCAGCCAGAAGGGGGGGCTATACCCTGTAAAGCCACAGGGTCAGAGTTGCCCAAGACCGTGAGTACCCACCTCTTGCATCGGCATGACCTGGATGTGAGACATGGAGTCAAAGGAGATCATTCTGGAGCGTTAAGATTTGACTGCCCTGTTGGATTTTAGACTTGCATGGGGCCTGTAGCCTGTTTTGGCCAATGTCTCCCATTTGGAATGACTGTATTTATCCAATACCTGCACCCCCATTGTATCTAGGAAGTAACTAACTTGCTTTTGATTTTACAGGCTCATAGGAGGAAGGGGCTTGCCTTGTCTTGGATGAGGCTTTGCATTGCTATAAAGGAATACCTGAGGTTGGGTAGTTAATACAGAAAATAGGCTAATTTGGCTTATATATCTGCAGGTTATACAAGCTTGGCACAAACATCTGTTTGGTTTCTGGTGAGACCTCAAGAAGCTGACAATCAAGGCAGGAGGCAAAGAGGAGCCAGTGCATCACATGGTGAGAGAGGCAGCAAGAGAAATAGCGAGGAGAGGTCAGGCTCTTTTAAGCAACCGGATCTCGTGTGAACTCACAGAGTGAGAACTCATTCATTACTGTGAGAACAGCGGCAAACCACTCATGAGGTATCCATTCCCATGACCCAAACACCTCCCACTAGGCCCATCTCCAACATCAGAGGTCACATTTCAACAAGGGATTTGGAAGGGATGAAACAGCCAAACCATATCAGTGATAGACATGGAAGACACACAAGATGCTTGTTGTTTGACCAGAATTAAATTGTTCTGCTTCTCATGGAAGAATGCCACAATCACAGGCTTCCCTCCCAGGGCCCAGTATGCCATAATACCAGGACATTTCCCAGGAATTGAGCCATTACCTCTTCATCCTATATTGAACTTTTGGGGAGGGGGATAGGAGGGAAATATATGTAATTTTACACAAAATGTGCATTGCTACCTGTAGTAGGTGGAATAACAGCCCCCAGAAATGTCCAGGCCCTAACCCCTGGAACATGTAAATTTACCTTTTTAGGGAAAACTGTATTTGCAGATGTGATTCAGTTAAAGATCTTGAAATGAGGAGACTATCCTGGGTGGGTGCTAAATGCAATCAGACCTATCCTTAGAAGGGAGAAGCAGGGAAATTTTGATAGCGAGAAGGCCACATAAAGGAAGAGCAGCAAGAGACAGGAAAATGCTGGCCTGGAAAATTAGAGTGGTGCAACCACAAGCCAAGACGTAGCGACCGGAAGCTGGAAAGGCAAGGAAGGGATTCTTCCCTCGAGTCTCCAGAGACAGTCCAGCCTTAACACCTTGATTTGACCCAGTGACGTTGATTTTGAACCTGTGGTATCCAGGACTGTGGTAAGGATAAATGTACGTTGTTTTAAGACCCCAGGTATGCAGTAATGTGTCACAGCAGCAATAGGAAATGACACACCACCTGGCCTTGTCTCAGATCCCTGTCCCATCTCTGTACCGACTTCTCTGCGATTCTCCAAACTCAGAAATGTGTGATGAGAAGATCACTGGATCTGAAGTCAGAAGTCCTGGTCTCATATGCCCACTCTTTATATAACAGCTGTCTTCACTCTGCCAGGTGCCCAGGTTCCCTTAACTGTATTTGGCCTGAGGACAGGTAAATGAGAGCCATAATTTTTGCCTTCAAGGAGCTCACAGCTGAGTGAATTAGACAGATAGGCAAGTACAGAAGATCACTGGACAACGTGTGCTGAGAGAGGCAAAGGTAAGGCTCCAGAGGAACTCATGGGTGCTGGCAAGCCTTTCACCCAGGCTGGAGGGAGTGAGTGAGGCATGGCAGGGAGGACTTTCCAGAGGAGGTGATGAGATTACTCAAGCCCAGTAATAAGGCTTCCACTAATTGCTAACATCATTAAGGCTATCTGCCAGTGCTGTACTGGACTGCTGGCGCTGGGGAGCAGAGCTTATGAGGAATGCGGTATAAGTGTGCCACCTCGAGTTAGGTGATGCAGCAGCCTTCCCTGGCAGTGCCAAATGCTTTACACAGGTGAGTTCATTGCATTTTTGCAGTCACAAGCAAGTCGATACTTTTACTCTGATTTTCCCCACAAACAAACTGAGGCACAAAATGAATAAGTAACTTGCCAGAGCTCCTACAGTTAGTGAGGGGTGAGACGTGCTGAGAAAATAAAACAGTCTTCACCCACAGCTCCTACTTGTAACCATTTCTGAAGTGGATATTATTTTTCTCAGACATGGACTGTCTAACTCAGTGGTGACAAAGCAAAATATGGTTTTTTTTCTCTATGGTGAAATGTAAAGTAGCTCCAAATCCCGGTTTCTGCTAATGAAAAGAAGAAGAAGGCAGCAGTTTAACCTTGCCACTCAGCCACATCTGGGTTCAACTTCGTAACTGCTAGTTTCCAGGAGTCGCTTTTGGATGAAAGCAAAACTCAGAATGCACCCCCCACCATCCTGTTTTTCCTTGATGACATCTGAATTTAGAGATAGCTTATTTGGCACAGTAACTTCAGAGGTGACTGAAGCTGTCAGTTCCATGGGCTCTCTGTCCTCCTTAGTCCACCTGCTAAGGCGCTGTGGCCGTCGGGCTGCCTCTCAGTAACTGCCACACCTGTCAGGCGTCTTGGGCTGTTTCAAAGTCAAGGAAAGTCTCTCTCTGCACCAGTGTCGTTCCTCCGGAGTTCAGTTCCAACGACACGGTGACCCAATGCTGTGGTCTTGGGCATGTTTCTTAACCTGAAGTGCCTCCATTTTCTCCCCTGTTAAATAGAGAAGATCATTGGAAACCCTCGCGAGGTTTTTGTAATGTGTTAACTTGGCGAGGTTGAACCATATGTCCCGACATTTTCTTCCTCCTCTGTCTGTGGTTAGAGTGGGAACCAAGAGAGACTCTTGCAGGTTTGGACGGCGAAGCAAAGCAGCTTCCACACTGCAGCTCACGTGTGTCCTGGCTCCCCTGCTAGCTCACTTCAGTGGCATGAGGTCACAGCTGGGCCTGCAACTGCTCCCCATTCCCAACCCTCTCGTTCAGCTTCTCTGCCTGCTGGGCCAGTTGTGTGTGTTTAGTTCCGTGACAAAGGCCCCTGGCTTCCAGAAGACAGCCACCCCAGCAAGGTTATGGGCAACAGGAACTGATACTGTTTCCAACCCGTCCTATGGACTCCACAAGGCTTTGTCACTTACCAGCTGTGTGATCTAGTTCAGTTTCACTCTGCTTCCTCACTGGCATGGCAACCATCATGTCTACCTCACTGGTAGTGTAAGGATGATGTGAGAAGATGCTTATGAAGATTTTATCACAGTTCTGCACCCTTAGTAAGGGATCTATCATGTAATCAATTCTAATTATTTTCTCTCTCTTTTTTTCTATTTCCTCTCCTCTTTTTCTCTCCGTCTTCCATCCTCCCCTCTTTTTGCTCACCATTAAGATTAACTGAGGAGAGATGAAGAGATGAATTCCGGAAGGAATCTCAAGTCTTCATCTGTTTCACATGTGACCTTATGTCTTCTGGCCAGGGATCTTTCCCATACGTCCACATAAAATCCCTCTCCTTGCAACCAAATTCCTTTCCATTTCATCCTGCCCCTTGCAGAAAAGGTGAAATTCAGGAAACACAGTTCCTGCTATTTATTCAAAGAAAAACTTGACGTTGTTGTAGAGTCCACATCAGGAAATGATTTTATGTCTCTGTTCAAAATTGCATATTTTAAATCCCAGCTGAAAATACTATATCATAGATAAGGAAATCTATGGTGCTAGGGACTGAACATTTGTGTCCTCTTAAAATTTATAAGTTGATATGTGATGGTATTTGGAAGCGTATCCTCTGGCAGATGATAAGATCAAGAGAGTATTCTCATGAATGGGATTCGTGGCCTTATGAGAAGAGACACAAGAGACATGATCTTGCCACATGAGGATACAGTGAGAAGATGGCTATTTGTAAATTAGGAAGACAACCCTCACCAGATACTAGTATGCCAGCACCCTAATCTAAGACTTCCATCCTACAGAACTGAGAAGGAAACTTCTGTTGTTTGCGTCACTGAGCCTATGATATTCTCATAGCAGCCTGAACTAAGACAGGAGGTAACCACAGTTACAGGGTTTGAAGACATCTCATGGCATAATTTCACTTCTTCCTCAAGAAAGAAATCCTTGAGGGAAATGACCAACAAAGGAATCCCGGGTTCTTTCACACATGCTCACCCTAGGAGGCTTCAGAGAGCAGGGTGCTTCTTGCTAAGCGGTTTAAGTACTTGAGTACTTCTGATACCCATGGCAAGTTCTCCTTAGAGGACTTATACACTAAGATCCTAAGAATGAGGTCTCTGTCTTTATTCTTCAGAAACTTTGGCTGGTGTTGAGGGAGGTCACTTAATACCAGCCTTCACCCAGGCTGTGAAAAGTCAGCAGTAGGCATTTAAAAACTGAAACCCGAACATGTCCAGCAGCCTCCATGCTTATATTCTTTTCCTATCAGCTGTTATCAGTGAAAACAAGGAGGATCAATAAAAACAAGAAAAGATACCTGCAGCAAACTCAAAGCTTTTTTTTTTTCTAAGAAATACAATCAGGAGGTATCATGTTGTGCCCTCTGAGCAGAACCTGAGTAGAGGGCCCTGATGGAGGAAGAAAGCCATTCAAAGACTAAGCATAATTAACCATTAGAATTCATTAGTGAAAACTATCAGAGTGCTTTGCTAATTCTGCAGATTTAAAATTAGGCTTAATTTCTAGAAACAGACATGCAGAGAAAGTTTCTACTGGTAAAGTAGTTAGGGACATTTGAAAACCTCTTTTTGGCTGCAAAATGATCTGCAAAAGTTCTTGTATGTTCTCTGAGAACCTTGCTCTCTCCACAGCTGTGAGAGACTCCTGATCTCCAGGACTAATCCCGCTCTTCACAGAAAGAACTTGGAAAGTGAGAGATGTCTAATATTTGTGGGATTTGTTGATTTGCTCATTCATTCATTCACTTAACAAATGTTGATTGAGTACTTACTGTGTGCTAGGACCACTGTGGGGGTTGGGAATAGACATGGAAACAATAGGCAGAACACTCTGCTCCCAGAAACTCACATTCTAGAGCAGGAGTTAGCAAACATTTTCTGCAAACACCCAGATAATAAATGCTTTAGGCTCTGAAGCCTACATGGACTCTGTTGCAATTTACTTGATTCTGTTGTGAGAGCACAGAAGCAACCAGAGACAAAATGCAAGTGAGCAGGAGTAGCTGTGTTCCAATATAACTATATTTACAAAAATAGGTGGTGGGCAAGAGATTGGTGATAAAGTTTACCTTCTGTATTAGTGCAATTTCATGGTGTTGAAAAAGACATACCTGAGACTGGGTAATTTACAAAAGCAGAGCAGTTTAATGGACTCACAGTTCCATGTGGCTGGGGAGGCCTCACAATCCTGGCAGAAGGTGAAAGGCACATCTTACATGGTGGCAGGCAAGACAGAATGAGAATCAAGTGTAAGGGAAAACCCCATATCAAACCATTGGATCTCATGAGACTTATTCACTACCATGAGATCAGTATGGGGGAAACTGCCCCCATGATTTAATTATCTCCCACTGGGTCTTTCCCACTACACGTGGGAATTATGGGAGCCACAATTCAAGTGAAATTTGGGAGGGGACACAGCCAAACCATATCACCTTCCATTTAGGTCTTCCCCATTTTCTTGTTTTAGTAGCCTGCTGCTGCATACCATACTCATTTTATCATCCTCCTTCACCCTGTTTTCAGGGTAGCAGTTCTGCCCATTGGTTAGGCCCACTCCCTACTGTTAGATTTCAGTGACACTCCACCACTAGCAGTTTAGGTAACTAAATACCTATTAGCTGAGAACCCCAGATGAATTCACTCATGTGTGATTAGCTTCTGAATTCTCTGTCATTAGCCTCTGCTCACGTTTTGGGACACTGTGTGAGTGAGTCTCTGTAGACTTCCCCATGCTAGAGGAAGGATTAGACTATCCCCTTTCATCTGTTGCCTTTTGTCTGCTAGTCTGGACTTTCTCCTAGGACTTCAAAATGTTAAGGGACCACTAAGGCCTGCTCTACCCAGTAAGCAATTCTAGTTTCTGAATCTAGTTTAGACCCCATCTGTTTAATCTATTGCACTGCAATGAAACACTGAAAACTCAGCCATATCATAAAGATTATCAATTATTTTAATATATTTGGCTTTAATGTTGCTTGTTAAGGTGTTTTGTAATACATAAAGGAGGACCAAGGAGAGAAGTGTGTGCATGTGGATGTCCATGTGTGGTTATGGTTGGAATGTGGTGAGAGAAAGCAACTGTGTTCCAATGCAATGCACAGTTGACCCTTGAACAACGTGGGGGTTAGGGACACCAACTCCCCTTCCCAGCCAAAAGTCCACATATAACTTTTGACTTCACAGAAACCTGACTATTAATAGCCTACTATTGACCAAAAACCTTACCAATAATACAAACAGTTGGTTAATACACATTTTGTATGTTATATGTATTATATACTATATTCTTTATAATAAAGTAAGCTAGAGAAAAGGTTATTTAAAAGTCATAAAAAAGAGAAAATATCTTTACTATTCATTAAGTGTAAGTGGAACATAATAAAGGTCTTCATCCTCATTATTTTCATGTTGAGTAGGCTGAGGAAGAGGAGGAATAAGATAATTTGATCTTACTATCTCAAGGGTGGCAGAGGTGAAGAATATCCACATATAAATGGACCCACACAGTTGTTCAAGGATGAACTGTAATGCAACCAGGTAGAGAACATTTTGTGATCTTAACAGCTGGAACAGATTTCCACTCAGGTACAAAATTGTCTTTGTTGGAAGAATGCTGTGTAGAGTTACAAGTGACTCACTGCCTCCCCTTCCCACTGGGCAGAGTTTCAGATTGTGGGGTACTACTTGTCTTAATAGAGGAATAAAAATTGCAAAGTCTTAGACCAATCCAGTGGAGAAAGGATGACGGGCAGAGAACAGAAAGAAAGATGGCACAAACGTGGTGGCAGAAAGGCTAACCCAAAAAACTATTCAGTAAATGCCACTAACCCCAAAAATAGTTGGAGTAAAGAGTATCTGTTGATGCTTAGGTAATGACAATGAAGAAGGTTATATGTTTCCACTGAGGTTCATGTGAGGCCTTCCACAGACAATGATGAACAAACTGGAGTTGAAGAGGCCAAAGAAACAGGAGAACTTAAGACTTCTAGGAATTCTCAGAAATATCTGGATGAGCTTTGGACTGCATCATCTCAGATCTTAAGAACTGACATGTGGTTCAGAATTGACATGCCTGAGTTATGTAAGGAAATCCCAAAACAAAATTCCACATACCTTAAAAGCAAGATATTCTAATTAAATCAGTCTTAGAATTAATGTAAAATAAGCAAAATTCATCAGTGGAATTTCCAACATCCTCTCCCCACACATTTGACTCTCTAATGCCATCTTCTCTTTAGACACCAACCAGTGTTCTGTGTGGTCACAATTGCCCCATTATTTCATCATAGTAAAACTTAACTTCAGAAATAGCTTATGAATTTGTCTATATCAAAGTCTGAGGGCCCACAATGTTAAGATCACTTAAAAGGAATATGGACCAGAGCCTTGCAATTAGAGCCTAAAATGCATACAGTGGAATTTCACGGACAGTCAGCATGCAGGGCACATTCTGGGCAGAGGCACATCCAAATGTTCTTAAAATCACATCAAGACAGAAAACTTTAAGTTGGAGCCCTACCTCACGCTATATAGCAAAATATATTTTAAATGAATCAAAGAATGATATCCTTAACTATGAAAAAAATGTATGAACCTTTTACATTGCAAAAAAATAAAAATAGAAAAGCCAAAGAAATATGGCACAGTGAGGAACAAGTAATTTGCAATCCACATTGACAGTCAAAAGGCCTAATTTCCTTAATATATGATGACTTAACAATGTCTTCATTCATGTAACAAATACTGATTGTTTGCCCACTATGTATCAGCACAATTCCAGGCATTGATTTGGGGATACACTGAGCAACCAAAATAGATAAAGTCCCTCTTCTTGTGCAGCCTGTATTCTGGAAGGTGTGTGCACAGGATGTGAGAGATGTTAAAAAGAGAAAGCCAAACACCTCAATGAACAAAAGTGTAAACTGGCAGATCTCAAAAAACAAATATAAAAAATGACAACTCATAGTTATTGAGCACTTTCTGTTCTAAGGGATTTATGTTGCATCAAATCACATAATCTTCACAACTGTATATGATGAATACTGTTATCTTCATCTTCATTTTAAAGACACAAAGAAATAAATATTAATAACTTATACTAAATAACTGGACTAGTAAATAATATAGCTAGGGTTTGAACCCAGGGAGTCTGCCAGCAGAACTCACACTTCTTAATCATTAGGCTAAACTAGCTATTTATTTATTTATTTATTTATTTAACTTTTAAAATTTTTTATCTTTTCAGAGACAGGGTCTCACTCTATTGCCTGCAAGGGCAATACAGTGCTGCAGTCATGGCTCTCTATAGCCTCGAACTCCTGGGCTTCAAGCATCCTCCTGCCTCTGCCTCCTGCGTGGCTAGGACTACAGATGCATGCCACCATGCCTGGCTAATTTTTTAATTTTTATTGTGTGGAGATGGGGGGTCTCATTATGTTGCCCAGGCTGATCTTAAACTCCTGGCCTCAAGCAGTCCTCCAGCCTCGGCCCCCCAAAATGCTGGGAATACAAGCTAATTTAGGATTGCAGCCTAAATTAGATAGTAATAAATGAAAATATACACTTGATTTCATTCACAATTTTAACTGTAAGTTAATACAACGTTATTGAGGGAATGTGTTTGTTTTCCGGGTCCACAAGAGGGCGTAGTTTTAAGGGCAAGAACTTCCCAGCACCATCCCCCCGCCCACCCCACACCCCATACCACTTCATCCAGGAGATTTAATGGTTTCTGTTTAATTTTCGAGGCACAGGAAAAGGTCAAAAGTCAGTCACTCCGGTGGAAGTTTAAGGGAACTCTTTTCATTGGCCAGGGGGCTTGGAGAATGTGGGAGTTCCTCCCAGGTTAAAAGTCCCTGTCTCCCTCATCCGGGCAGATTTCCCGTCTGGGGTCCTCCTCCACACTCTCTCGTGGAAGCTTGTCTTCCCCTCCTAAACTCCATCTCTCTCTCTCTCAATTCCCTTCCACTCAGTGGAAGCTGCTTTCCTCTCCTGGATTCCACCTTTCTGGATTCTCTCACTCAGCGTGAGAAGAGCTTTCCTTCTCTGGTTTTCCCCCTCTGGGAACCCTTCTCACTCAGTGTGAAAGCAGCTTTTCTTTCTCGCACTCAATGTGAGAGCTAGCTGTTTCTCTCTCCTTCTCATTTTGTCTCTGCTCAAATAAATCACTTTTCTACAAAAACTTTTTTTGGGGTCCAGTATTTACAAGCCGTGGTCCCCTCTCCCACTCTTGAGAGAGTGAGAGACCAAGAGCCTGGAGCCTACCAGGGAGCAAGCTGAGCGCTCCCCTGCACCCGAAAACCTGCCAACACGATGACATTTTCACCTAGCAAATTGGTAATAAGAAGGCTTAGTGCTAAGAAAAACATTGGGGAAAGGATCTCTTACGAATTGTTGGTGAGAGTGTGAATTGGTGCAATTTTTTGGAGGGCTGCTTGTCAGTGTATATCACAATCTAAAATCTATGCACCACTTAACTCAGCCATTCTACATCTAGGGATTTATTTTCTAGCTACATTCCCTAATTTGCACAAAGCTATATGTATAAGGATTTAAAATTTAGTACTATTTGTAATAGACAAACTCTAAAGATGATTTAACTTTTATTAATAAGAAAATAGTTCATTCAAACATGTTTCATTCAGTCAAAGGAATGCTGTGCTGCTTTGAAAAAGAAGCCAGATTTGTATTTTCTAATATGGAAAGATCTTTTAATTATATTACCAAGTTTTCAAAAACCAAGAAAGCAAGAGCCAGGACAGTGGTAAAACTTACTTCTATTTGTATAAAGTAAAAGGAGACCCACATGCACACTCTCACAAAGAATACACCAGAAACTTCCAATATTAGTTCTTTTGAGTTGGGAGCCAAGGGTGGAAGGATGACTCTCTTCGTTGTTTAACTTCTGCTTTAAAAAAAAAAAAAGCACATATATTGGTCTTTCAGTTGAAAAATAATGTTTAATTGAAAAAAAAATACCCCTTAAGTATGTATTTACAAGTCAATCTTGAACACTAGAATAACCCTGAAATTTTCATGAGGGCAATACTGGGCAGTAGCTTCCCAGAGAGTGAGGCTGCCTCTGTACCTTTAGAGACTAGGGTGTATTGTTACCCAGCCTTGAGGGAATAAGTACCCCAAACAGTCAATGCAATTCCATAAATGAGAATTTCCCCAGTGCAATAACCAACATAATGCTCCTCAGGGCCATCCAAACAGGCTGGTCTCCTACGCCAGGGTCTGCAAACCTTTTCTGTAAAAGGACAGAAAGTAAATAATGTAGACTTTGTGGGGGGCTGTAAATATGTGGTTCTTGGCACGTTTTTTTGGTTGTTATTTTAAAATTCCATTTAAATATGTATAACCCATTCTTGCTAGGCGCAGTGGCTCATGCCTGTAATCCCAGCACTTTGGGAGGCCAGGGTGGGCGGATCACGAGGTCAGGAGATCAAGACCACCCTGGCTAACACAGTGAAACCCTGTCTCTGCTAAAAATACAAACAATTAGCCAGGTATGGTGGCACATGCCTGTGGTCCCAGCTACTCGAGAAGCTGAGGCAGAAGAATAGCTTGAACCAGGGAGGCGGAGGTTGCAGTGAGCCAAGATCGCGCCACTGCACTCCAGCCTGGGTGACAGCACGAGACTCTGTCTCAAAAAACAAAAAAACAACATTCTTAGTTCTCTGATCAAATAAAAACAGGCTACAGGCCAGCTTTCGCCTTCAAATGGGATTGTAGTTTTGCTGACCTCTGCTCTACGTTAATCACAGTGGGCAGCAGACAGAGATTTCATGGCAAGGTAAAGGGCTTGCATTTTCTCTCCGCAGATACTGCTGCTGCACGGGTGGTGTTGACAAATGGATATTTTTTCTGTGCCCCAATGGGCTGGTGCCCAAGCCATATGCCTCTCTCTGCTCTACCTGCCTGTTACTTCCCTGGTATGGAAAATGAAATCTATTTTTTTTTTTAACTTTTAAGGTCAGGGTACATGTGCAAATTTGTTGCATAGGTAAATTTGTATCATGGGGGTTTACTGTACCAATTATTTCATCACCCAGGTATTAAGCCTAGTACCCATTAGTTATTCTTCCTGATCCTCTCCCTCCTCACACCCCCCACCCTCCAATAGGCCCCCGTGTGTGTTTTTCCCCTCTCTGTGTCCATGTGTTCTCTTCAGGGAAATGGAATCTTAACTCAGTGTCTGACTTCTCACTCCTCTCTTAAAAGTGCCTCCCCTGCTGTGAACCTAAAACTGCTCTAAAAAAACAAAGGGTTTTTGTTTTGTTTTGTTTTTTTAAAAAAGGCACCTCCCCAATTCCTCTCTGTGCCACCTCTTCCCTCCCTGGAACCACCCAACCCCTACCCATGCTGTATCTGTCTTCTGGGTAATCTCACCTCTTTGTCACTCACGTAAGTCAGAGACAAGTGGTTGACCTCCTCCCCAGAACTAAGTGCCTGCTTGTAAGATCAACAAAACCTCTCAGTACTGGGCCAGGTCTGAGCAGCCTTTCCCTAAGTGCATCTAGCCTCTAGACAGCTTGTTCGTGTATGAGTTCTAAAATTTCTGTCACTGGAGCAGCATTGACTCATTTTCCTGTGTGCTTTGAATAGCGCCTAGGAGAGCAATGTGAGCACATGGACATTTTATGAAAGAACCATCTGATAACGATAAACAGGCATCTGGAAAGAACATCATTTTACAAAAAAAAAAGTTCTGGCAGCAGCATGAGATTAGGGAGAAAGGATTTTACTGTTAGCCTTTGGCACAAAAAGATGGGAGACGCTCAAGTCTGATAGATGAGCATGCTGTCTTTATGGGGAGCAATGACAGAAAATTGTAGGCAGATTAATTTCTTTCACCTGGGCTGCATGTGGGTTGTTTCAGAGAAAAGCAGCCTCCCAGGTACTCTGAGTTCAGGGTCAGTCCAGGGAGGAAAATAAGATGTGGTCAGTGGCAGAGGCTGTGTGTACAGGCTGACTTCCTGCCTGGAACAGGAGTATGGTGCTAACCCCCGCTGTGGGAAGAGCCATGAGACTGAGAAGCTATGTGGCTCCATTGTGTGTAGCCATGAAACCTCAAAGGCTTTGGTTTTAGGTTAGTTTCGTTGCAGATCTGCCACGAAGATGCCACTTCCTCATCTTACTTACATGCCAATTTCCTCATCTATAAAATCAGGGGGTTGGGCAATGGTGATATCCGATGGCCTTTTCAGCTCAAATATTCTATATGTCTATAAAACTAGACTGAAAATTTTAAATTCTGAGCCAGAACTCCAAGCCCAGGTGTTTTCTCATACTAGGGTTTCTCTCTTTGTAGAAGATATAAAAGGTTGTATCTTCTTATAACTGTCAATTTGCCATCTTTAGAACTCTTACTCCATCAATGAACCTAGAAAGGAAAGGAATGTGTCAAAGTCATTGCATATAATTTCTTTTCTTTATTTAACAGAAATTTGAATGCCAATTGTGTGCCAAGCACAATGCTAGATCCAGGGGACTCAGCAGTTGAAACGTTAACCATGGTCTGAATCCTCACGGATCTTACAGTCTTGAGTCAAATCAGACAGGTAAACAACAATGAGATACGTGGTATGCAAGAGAAGCAGAGAATGCCAGAGAAGACAAGAAGGGCACCTCTCCCAGTCTCAAAATTTCAAGGAAAGCATTTGGGAGGCAGAATGTTGCAGACAAGGGGACCAGCATCTGCAAAGACAATAGAGAGAATGACACACCCTAGAAATGAAAGACGTTCTGGAAGAACAGGGCTAAGAGTGTGAAAAAAATGTGGTCACAGATGAGATGGGAGAGGCAAGCAGGGTCGTCCGGGGATGAGCGATAGCCTAAGGTCTATTGAAGGATTTTAAGCATGGGAGCAACGAGATCACATTTGAATTTTTGAAAGTGCGTTCTGGTTACAGTGCAGAGAAAGAGCTGTAAGGGAGGAAGAATGGAAGCAGGGAACTTGGTTAGGAGGTCACCTCCATTATCCAGAGGAGAGAGAGATGATGGTGGTCTCACCAGGGTGGTGGCAGGAGGGATTGAGAGAACAGTGGGGAAATGTAGGCTTGACATTTAGAGTCCGTGAGAGATGGTCACTGATTGCTTGTGGGCAGTAACAGGGAGATTGAGGGGTAGGCCCAGGTTTCTGGCTTGAGGAGGGTAGTAGAGCAGTTTGTAGAAGTGGAGGAGCAGACATGGAGCTAGGGGGAAGAGATGGTAAATTTGTTTTCAGACATGTTGAGTTTGACACCGTTGGGAGACAACATCCTGGTGAGATGTTGCTATGGTTTGGCAGTGTCCCCACCCAAATCTCATCTTGAATTATAGCTCCCATAATTCCCACATGTTGTGGGAGGGACCCGGTGGGAGGTAATTGACTCATGAGGACTTTTTCCCCTATAGTGTTCTCATGGTAGTAAGTCTCACAAGATCTGCTGGTTTTATAACGGGAAAGCCCTTTTGCTTGGTTCTCATTCTCTCTTGCCTGCTGCCATGTAAGACATGCCTTTTGCCTTTTGCCATGATTGTGAGGCCTCCCCAGCCATGTGGAACTGTGAGTCCATTAAACCTCTTTTTCTTTAATAAATTACCCAGTCTCTTGCATGTCTCTATCAGCAGCATGAAAGGGACTAATACAGATGTCCATTAGTATTAGAAGCTCAGGAGAAAGCTCTGGCCCAGAGACAGAAATTCGAGACTCATAGGAATTCAAGTCAAGGCAGGGGTTGGTGACCCCTGGTACAGCATGCACAGTAATGATAGGTCCAGGTCTGCATCATGAAGAGCACTGGCATTTAAGGAGGGGCAGAGGAGGAGGATCTTCCAAAGGACACCAGAATGAGAATGTGTGGCAAACCAAGAATGGGCAAGATTCGAGGAACCAGGAAAGACATTATGGCAGTTTCTAAAAAATTAAAGATAGAATTGCCATGTGATTCAGCAATTCCACTTCTGGGGGGAGCCATGAGGTACCTAGGGTAGTCAAAGTCATACAGACAGAAAGCAGAATGGTGGTTTGCAGGGGCTGAGTGAAGGATAAAATGGGTAGTTATTGTTTAATGGGTCTAAGACTCATCTTCAGGTTAGCAAGCTTTGATAAACACTCAGATTATTTTTAATGAGCTACTGCAAATAGAACTTCTTTTATTTTTTATTTTAGTTATTTATTTATTTTTTTTGAGATGGAGTCTCACTCTGTTGCCCAGGCTGGAATGCAGCGGCACAATCTCAGCCAACTGCAACCTCCATCTCCCAGGTTCAAGCAAGTCTCCTGCGTCAGCCTCCTGAAAAGCTGGGATTACAGGTGCCTGCTGCCATGCCCCACTAATTTTTTGTGTTTTTAGTAGAGATGGGGTTTCACCATGTTGGTCTCCAACTCCTGGCCTCAAACGATGCTTCCGCCTTGAACTCCCAAGGTGCCAGGATTACAGGCCTTAGCCACCATGCTCAGCTTGCAAATAGTGCTTCCACGAACATCCTCATATATAATCATGGTGAAGTTGTGTTTTCATTTCTGTCAGGCATATACCTAAAAGTGGAACTCTTCTCTCACAGGATCTACATGTTTGAATTTAGCAGATACCTGTAGTTTTCCAGTGTCTTTGTCAACTTAGGATACCCACCAGCAATGGAAGGAGAAATATGATTGATCCAACCAACATGATTTTTTCTTGTGTTTTTCATTTTAATCATGCTGGTGGGTATGTTGAAGCATTGTATCGTGGTTTTACTTTTGTATTTCCCTGATGCTTAATGAAACTGAGCACCTTTTCATATGTGTATTCACCATTTGGATATCTTCTTCTGCAAGGGGCTGTTCAAGTCTTTTCCCCTTTTCTTCTGTTGGTTTTTCTTGCCTTTTATTGATTAGTAGGATTAATATATGTGTATATGTATATAAAGATATATAAAATACATACAATCTATTTTACACATGAATTCCTTGTTATAGATATGTTTTGCAAATATATAACTCCACTCTGTGGCTTGCCTTTTCACTCCCATAATAGTATCTTTTAGTAGAACAAAAGTTTGTATTATTAATGTGGTCCAGTACCTCGAAATTTTTTCATTTATGACTAGTACTATGAAGACATTCTTCTAAATCATGAAGATATTTTTCTAAAAGCTTTATGGTGATGCCATTCGTATTTTTATCTGCAACCCATCTGGAATTGATTTTTGTGTATGGGTGAAATAAAAGTCAAGATTTTTTTTTCCATGTGGATATTCAGTTGACACAATACCGTTGTTTTTTTTTTTTAAAGACAGAGTTTCACTCTTGTTGCCCAGGCTGGAGTGCAATGAATGGCATGATCTTGGCTCACTGCAACCTCCACCTCCCAAGTTCAAGCGATTCTCCTGCCTCAGCCTCTAGAATAGTTGGGATTACAGGCACCCACCACCACACCCAGCTAATTTTTTGTATTTTTAGTACAGACGCAGTTTCACCATGTTGACCAGGCTGGTCTTGAACTCTTCACCTCAAGTGATCTGCGGGGGCATCCCAAAGTTCTGGGAATACAGGCGTGAGCCACCGTGCCCACTCAATATCATTAATTAAAAAGACCATCCTTTCCTCAATTAATTGCAATGTCACTGTAATTAACCAGGACATCATATATGTGTAGGTCTGTTTATGGATTTTCTCTTCTATTACACTGGCCAGTATGTCCATCGTTGTGTTAGTATCACACTATATTAATCACCATAGATTGATAATGATTGTTGGTATCTGTTAGTATGGGTCCTCTAGCTTTTTTGCTCTTCAGAAATGCCTTAATAATTCTTGCCCATTTACATTTCCATATCTATTTTACAATCAGCTTTTCAATTTACACACTTAGACACACAGGCACACACCCCTGCTGGGATTTCGATTAAGATTGATTGAATCTGTTTATTAGATTTAGAGAAATTGGCATGTTTACAGTATTGAGTCTTCCAGTCCACAAATATGGCATATTGTTCAATTTATTTAGATCTTTAATTTCCTTCAATAATGTTTGTAGTTTATAATGTAGAGATTTTCACAAATGTTACATTTAACTTCTAAGCACTTTGATTCTTCCATCATTTTCTATTTATAATTTTCTTTTTTATCTTGCTAAATACACGTATTAATTTGAATAATATATAGCATCTATCATTTTAATTGTCTATTTGTTTCTGCTATGGAAACAAACCATTTTTATATTGATCTTGTATCCAGTCACCTTGCTAAGTTAAATCATTAATTCTAATTGTTTGCAGATTCTTTTGAATTTTCTATGTACACACATAATATCTTTAAATAATAAAAATATTTTTTCTTTTTCAATTTTTAGCATGCCACTTAATTTTCTTGGCTGATTATACTTGCTAGAATCTCCAGTATAAGTTGAATAAGAGAAGGTATAAAGTGAGCATCTTTGTTTTATTCCCAGTCTCAGGGACAAGGTTTTTTCATACTTTACTATTAGGTGTAATGTTTACTGTAAGATTCTGTGGAAGTCTTTTTCAACTTAAAGAAGAACTGTTCTATTTCTAACTTGTTAAAAGGATTTTTTGAAAACAATGGATGTTGAATTTTCTTCATTGTTTTCTTTCAATGAGAATTACTAAATAATCTTCTGTTTTCTATTAGTGTGGTAAATTATACAGCTAAGGTTTTAAATGTTAAACAACACTTATGCATTAATTTCACTGATGCATGATTTTCTGTTTAAGATTTCCATGTCTATGTTCATGAGAGACATTGGTCTGTAATATTCTGTCTTCTAGGATCCTTGTCAGTGTTTCATATCAAAATTGAAATGTCCTCTGAAAACAAGTTTGGATGTGCTCCATCTTTTCTTTAGTCAGGAAGAGCTCATAAGGGATTGGTATTATTTCTTCCTTAAATATTTGGAAAATTTCGCTGATGAAGCCATATGGGCCTGAAGTTTTCCTTCTGGCAAGGATATTATTCAATTTATTTAAAATTTTAAAAAAATTATTTAGATTTTCTGTTTCTTCTTGGGTCAGGTTTGACAGCTTGTTTGTTGAGGAATTTATCCATTGCATCTACATTTCTGAATTGTATGAAATGAAATTGTCTGGAGTATCCTCTTTTAATCTTTCCAATAGTTGTAGAATATACACGGATGTTCTTATTTTATTCCTGCTACTAGTACATTTTTTTCTTCATCAGTATCATTAGAAGTTTATCAAATTCATTAATTTTCAAAGAACTAGTGTTGGCTCTGTATTATTTTTAATTTTATATTCATTTCATTAATTTATGTTTTTATTACGTTCTTCCTTCTACTTTCTTTGAATTTCTTTTGCTGTTCTTTTCCTGGCTGCCTGAAATTGAAACTTACATTGTTTATTTTAAACCCTTATGTAGTTACTCTTTTCTTAGTAATTTTGGTAAATATTTCATGTAACTTGAAAACAAACTGGTTTTCATTGTTTCAGTTTTAGTATTCTGTATTTATTAGTCATGTTGTTAAGATTTTCTGTATCATTATTGATTTTTTTGGTCTGTTTTACTAACTACTAAGAGAAGTTTTTTAAGTTTCCCACCATGATTGTAGATTTGTCTCTTTAAATAATTGTGTCAGTTTTTCCTTTATATATCTTGAAGCCATGCTATGTTCAGTAATCAGAACATTCTACAGATTTAGAGCTGTTATATTTTCCTGGTAGATTGACATGTTTATCATAATGAATAACTTGCTTTATCTTTGGAAATCTTTCTTGCCTTAATTCTGATTTGTCTGATATTAGCATGGCTACCTACTCCACCTTTCTTTTGGTTTGTGTTTGATATGTTTTAAAATATCATTTTACTAATATTTAAGATGTGTGCTTTGTAAGTTTCATTTAAGTAGTTTTTACGTTTTTCTTCAGTCTGACACTCTGGGATTTTTTTTTTTTTTTGGCAGAGTCTCCCTCTGTCACCCAGGCTAGAGTGCAGAGCAGCACAATCTCAGCTAACTGCAACCTCTGCTTCCCAGTAAAAGTTATTCTCATGCCTCAGCCTCCTGAGTTGCTGAGATAGCAGGTGGCTGTCACCACACTCGGCTAATTTTTGTATTTTTAATAGAGAGGGCATTTCACCATGTTGGCCAGGCTGGTCTTGAATTTCTAAGCTCAGGTGATCTACCTACCTCCACTTCCCAAAGTGCTGAGATTACAGGTGTGAACCACCACACCCAGCCCACATGTTACATTTTAAATAGAAATGGTCTTAATTTTCTTAAATTTAACAACAAAAAGAAATTAAAGTCTTTGATCCTTACATAAATGTTTATCACCTTATTATGTATTATTTCTTTGAAAAGGGATCTAAAATTAATTGACTGTATTCTATGAAAAATGCTAAAATTAGTGCTCTTAAACACTTTCTCATCCTCACTAAAGACTTCTCATTTCCAAATTATTTTCACTTCATGACTATTTTGAAATTTGTGTTCTATTCTATAATCATAATCCCAGAGTGATTTAATTTTTTTCCAACAAATTTTTTAAGTTAAACTTTTTACTTTGAGATAGTTAGAGATTCACATACATTTGTTTTAAAAAGTACAGAGAGATTCCCTGTACTCTCTATAAAGTTTCCCCTAATAGCAATATCTTATTGAACTATGGAACAGTATCACAAACTGGATATTGACATTTACACAGATATTGACATTTGCCACCATGATAATTCTTCCTGTTGCTCTTTTATAGCCACATCCTCCTTTCCCCTACCCATGACCCTAAGTGACCAGTAATATGTTCTCCATTTTTGTAATTTTGTTATTTCAAGAATTCTATATAAATTGAATCATACAGTGTGTAACATTTTGGAATTGACTATTTTAATTCAGCATAATTCTCTGGAGATTAGTTCAGGTTATTGTATATACATTAATCATTTGTGCCTTTTTGTCATTGAATAGTGTTCCATGATATGAATAAACCACTGTATGTTTAACCATTTACCTATTGAAAGACATCTGTATTATTTTCTGGTTTTGGCTATTAGAAATAAAATTTCTATTAATATTTACATATAGGTTTTTGCATTAACATAGATTTTCATTTATCTCAAAAAAGTTTTCAAAGTTCAAATGTTGGGTCATATGTCTAGTTATAAAAGAAACTGCTGTATACTAATCCACAATGGTTGTATCTGTATATTAGTATTAATGGTTAAATCATTTCATATTCTCATCAGCAATATATGAGCAATCTAGAGTTCTCCATATTTATCATTTGCTTTTGTAATTTTTAAAATTTTAATCATTCTAATATGTGCATAGTGATATTTCATTAGTGTTTTAATTTGCATATTCCTAATGGTTAATGATGTTGATCAATCTTATCATTTTAGGTTAAATGTCTATTTATGACCTTTGCTTATATTTTAATTGAATATTTTGGTATTTTTTACAATTGAGTTTTGAAGTTCTTTATATATTCTAGACAGTAGTTCTTTTTTAGATACATGATTTGCAAATATGTTACCCTTCTGTGTAGCTGTGTAGCTTGTCTTTTCATCCTCCTAACAAGGTTTTTCATATAATGTAAGTTTTTAATTTAATTGAGGTCTAATTTATCAATTTTTCCTTCTATAGATCATGATTTTGGTGTCAAGTCTAAGAAGTCTTTGCCTAGCTCAGAACCCAGATTTTAAATTTAATTTTGTGATCAACTCTGAATTAACTTTTGCATAAAATGTGAGGTTTAGGTTGAGGTTCATTTTCTTTTAGTCCAGGATATTAAATTGCTCTAGCAACATTTGTTAAAAAGCCTATCTTTTCCTCCATTGATTTGTTTTTGCACCTTTGTCAAAAAATCAGTTGGACATATTTTTGTAGGTCTATTTCTGGGTTCACTATGCAGTTCCATTAGTTTACATGTCAGTCTTCCTCCTAATGCAACACTAATACAACACTCTTTATGACTGCAGCAAGAGTTATTTCTCCCATATCATTTTTGGTTTTCAAGATTGTCTTCAGTCTTTTAGGATTTTTGCCTATCTATGTGAGTTTTAGAATAAGTTTGCCTATGTCTCCAGAAAAAAAAAAAATCCTCTTATAAGAATTGCATTAAACCTGTAGGTCAGTTTGTGGAGAAATAACATCTTTAGCATTTTGAGTCTTCCAATTCATGAACATGGTATGTCACTATAATTATTCAAGTCTTTTTAAACTTTATTTTGACAGTATTTTGTAATTTTAGCATAGACTTTCTATATGTGTTTTTCTAGATGTGTACCTTCCTCCACTGTAAAATCTAATTACATTGAGTTTTTCCTTTTACATATATTAAACACCACATCAGATGGTTTTATTATTTTTGCTTCAGTAACCACATATGAGTTAAGTAACTCATGTGAAATGAAATAGTCTATAACATTTCCCCCAATTTTTATTAAATCCAATGTTCTTCTTTCCTTTCTGAAGTTTCAAATTTACTATTATTTTTTCCTTTCTGTTTAGAGAACTTTGTTTAGCCATTTTTAAGGGGATTGGTTTATTAACAAAAAATTATTTAGGTTTTCCTTTGCCTGAAGATGTCTTTATTTCTGCTTTATTCCTGGAGGGTATTTTCACCAGACGCAACTTCAAATTTCACATTTTTTTTCCTTTCCAAATTTGAAAATTTTGAAACTTCCTCTAGTCTCCACGGTTTCAGATTAGAAACCAGTGGTGTGCACCTATAGTCCCAGCTACTTGGGAGGCTGATGTGGTAGGATTGCTTGAGCCCAAGTATTTGAGTTCAGCCTGGGCAGTAGTAGGACCCTGTTTCTTTAAAAAAAAAAAAAAAAAAAAAATCAGTATTTCCCTGTAAGTAATGTTTATGTCTTTCACAAAATGTGGAATATTCTTTAGCCATATTACTCTGAATACCTTTTTAGTACTTTTCTATGTATACTTCCCTTTTAAGACTTCAATAACATGTATATTAGATCTTTTGTTATTGTCCCACAGGTTCCTGGAATTTTGTTTCTTTTCTATTAGCCTATTTTTTTTTTGTTGTTAAGATTGAGTAAATTCAATCAATCTCTTCTCTAGTTCACTGATGGTATCCTATATGGGTAGGATATATCCTATATCCCATCATTCTATAATGATCCTATGTGGTAAAGTCTTTTTTCAGTTATTATATTTTGCTGTCTGATAACTTCATTGGGTTCTCTTTTTATAACTTCTGTTTCTTGACTGAGATATTCAAATCTTTCATTAACTCCAGATAACTTATAATTGATTTTTGAAGCATTTTTATGATGACTTCTTTAGAATTCTTTTCAGATTATTCAGAATTGGATTCATCTTATTGTTAGCATCTGCTGATTATCTTTTCTTATTCATGTTGTCATTTTCCTAATTCTTGGCATAACTAGTGACTTTTTAAAACAAATTATATCTTGAATATTTTAGATATTATATTTAGAGACACTGGGCCTTATTTAATATTTTTTTTAATAGCAGGTAGTGCCCATGTTGTAGTGTAGTAGGAGGGCTGGGTGGGTAAGTGTGTTCAGCTTCCCACAGAGCAATGCTGACCTCACCCTTGCAAAAAGAGGGCACTGACTCACACTGCCTCAATGAAGATGTGTTGTGTGAAAGTTCAGCTCCCCCTGATACCTTCCTAGGGAAAGTGGGGCACTGCTTCACATACCACATTACCTTTGAGCAGGCGTATCAGATCAACTCCCTGGTGAGCTTCACTGCCACCAGGAAGAGGGGAAGCAGAGAGCTTACTCACACTGCTTTGCTGCTGAAAGGCAAGTCCAGAATCTCAGCTCCCCACTAGCACCACAGGGAGAGGGCAGACAGAGTGCCAACTAGCCCTGCCTTCTCTAAGCTCATTCAGCCATATAGATTTTAGGTAGAAGTGGAGTTTTTACTCCCCACTGGCCATGGTGATGGACTGGGGGTAGAGAGTGCTGCATCACATCACGTTCTCCTGTCTTGATGCTGCATTGGGTAAAGGATCAGCTCCCCACTGGCCCACACTCATATGGGCAGGGTGGAGGGGAGAACAGGTGTGCTGACCAGCCTTGCTTTGCACCTCTTTGTTTAGTCTTGTTTAGTCAAGTTGGAGTAAAGGCTCTTCACTGGGCCCTGCTGACGCTGGAGGGAAGATGGTGAAACCAAATGGTTACTACCTTTGCCTAGTGAGCTTCTTATCATATGCCCTTGCAGCCAGGTGTAGGTGAAGCCTCAGCTCCCCACTGGATTCCATTAACAATGCCCTGACTAGGGTTGTGTAGCCCGGCCTGCTTCCACCAAGCAGGAGGTATAAGACAAGCTGTTCACACAATAGTAATGTTGCCATGACCTCCTTCTCCCAGGTGGGAAAAGGGAAGATCATCTCCATACTCAGCCCTGTACATATTACCTGGTAGGGGAATCAGAACATGCCACCCTGCTTTGGTGGAAAGTGAGGTTTTTGCAACATAAAGTTCCTGCACAATGCATTGAAACCCCAGAAAGGGAGGTTCAGTTATTCCATTTGTGTTTTACCGGAAGAGGGCACGTACTATCACAAAGGTTTTTTGTAAATAGGTCACTACTTCTCCAGTTTTTTGGCCAGGGGAACATGCACCTGTGGCTGCTGATGGTGTTGGATTGGAGGCCTCTGCAGTGTCCTGCCAGGAACACATGGGAGACATCAAGGAAACCAAGAAAACTCACCTTCATGTTGTTCCTCAAATCCCAAGAGTTGTGGGCATAAGGCCTTATTTTTACCTTTGAAAAATTTTGTATCTTTGCTGTATTATGTCCAAAGACCTAGGAGAAATGGGCTACTGCATCTTGGAAGAACCAGAAGTCTCAAGTCATTTAATTTTCATTCTATATTTAGATGGACTCAACACACAGCTTTTCATATTTGATTTCTATTCTATTTTTAGCTAGATGTTTTCCTCAGACTTCTCAATCTGCTTCATTCCAAGTTGGGGAGTAAAAGTGAGGTTTTTATAATTTTTGCTACCATCTCTTCTAGCAAGAACTGGATCCAGCAGCATGTTGGTAAATCAATTCTTGGGGAAAAAAAAAAGTCTTGATTTGCAGTGCTATGATTCCTGTAGTGTAAACACTGCCATCATGGTTGATGTCAGGCTCCAACATGGTATCACTGAATCTGAAGTTGAGACGAGCTGTACACAAAGGGCTGTCATGAGCCCAGTATGAACTGCCTCCAGGAAACCACCAGCTCTGTGTCATGTTATGAACTCTTCTATTTCTATTTCTGGAAGAAACTTTCCAATGTGTTGGGTGATCTATAATTATGATATAAAGTTGCAAACTTCCTTTTATAACAATATATGGAAAATGTTACACTTTTTTAGCAGCAGCCTCCCCAGTCTAAGAAAAGACCTGCATTTGGTGGGTTAATGTTTTAATAAACTGCTTGGAATAGGGAATTAGAACTTGGAGTCATATTTGAGTAACAGTAGCAGTTGATTGTTGCTGCAGTTAAGGACCAAGGAGACAACCAACTAGCTTTTGTGTTTTTTTTTTTATTTTTTATTTTTTGGGGTTTTTTTGTCTTTTTTTTTTTTTTGAGGGGATTCTTAGCTAACAGCCAGACCTTAACTCCTTTGAACAGTACAGGGACCCTGGTGAGGATCAGGGGAGGTCAGAGAATTGGGCTGAAGAATCTTGTAATCAATGGGCAAAAATAAAATTAAGAAATTTCTCTTAGAATTTGTGCATGAGATATAAATACTCTTTCCTGTTTTCCTGGGGAATTTTCAGTAACGTTTACTAATGCATGTGGCTCTATTTCCTTTATTTAGTTGGGGAAGGCTGAGAAATAGTGTCACTTAGAGCATTGTGGTAGAGATCTGTGAATGATGAGGTCACTGCATAGGAGCTATGCATAGTTTCAGTTCTGTCATTATATTTTCTCATTTTTAAACATGTTTTGCTCATTTTATTATATTTGCAGGATGGTGTAGCATTTTATTGTTGTTCTGTGCCACGGTCCTTCCCCTGAAGCTTTATTATATTAAGTTGGGATACAATGTAATATCAATGCTCCTGCTTCTAATTAGCATAAGATCTTTGTGGGGATATTCTTTTGACTCTAGCTTCAAAACTACATCTGCCTTCACTCCTACCACTAAGGTGGCCACTGCCCTCTCTTACAAGACTCTTTGCAGTAGCCTCCTGTCTAATCTTCCTATTAACCACTCTGGAGCAACCATCATCCAATCCCTACATAGCAACTAGAGTGAGCCTGTTAAACACAAATCAGGTCATAATACTTCTCCACTCAAAATCCCCCATATTATCCCATCTCATTAGAGTCAGAATCAAAATTCCCTCACAGCCTGTAAGGCCCCCGCTTTCACCTTATTTCTTATTATACCTTCTCTGTCCTTCCAGGAATACTGGCCTCCTGGCTGCTCCTGGAATACACCAGGGTGCTCCCACCCCAAGGCCTTTGTCCTAGCTTTGTCCTCTGCGAGATACACTCTTCCTTCTTACCAAAGACATCCACAGGGCTCACTTGCTCTCCTCCTCCAAGCCTTCACATAGATATCACTTTCTGAGTGAGGTCCATCTAGTCACCCCATTTAAAGCTGCAATTCCTCCCCCAGCACCATAACTCCTGTCACTCTCCTCCATGGCATCTATCTTCTGACGTACAACATTATTCTCTTCTTATTTGACCTATTGTTCATTGACTAATCTTCCTACTAGAATATAATCTCCATGATTCAGGAATATTTTTAAATGTTTTCTCAATTATTTATATTACAGTAAAATGCACATAGCATAAAATGTACCATCTTAACTGTTTTTAAGTGCAGGGTTTCATGCTATTAAATGCATGTATACTGTTGTGTAGCCATCACCATCCATCTCCAGAGCTCTTTTTCAACTTTTAAAACTAAAACTCTTTCATGGGAAGAAATAAAATCTCCCCATTGCCCCTTCCCCAATCCCTGGGAATCACCATTCTAATTATTTTCACTGCAGTAACTCTACCACCATATCCAGTGCCAGGCAGGCATAGATAATCACGAAATATCTGTTGACTTAATGAATAAAAAATTAAAAAATAGTAACTGAAAGTGTGATGGAGGAGAAAGGAAAGGCAAAATCATGTGTTTCATGCTCAAGGCTTTGGCAAACTCTTTTATCTCTTAGTATTTCCCAGAGAAGAACCTATAAACTTGACGCTTAACACCCACACTGTAATTCTCAAGAGAAAACTGTTAATTAAATCATAGCCGTGACCCTTTGCTGTTGAGTTCTCTTGCCCAACGTTCTGAATTGAGGAGGTGCTTACTTTGTCTCCTTAGAGCTTTGACTATTCAAACCCAAATAATTATAGTTTAATTAAAAACATCAAGACTTTTACCTCCCTCATTTTCCCCTTCCCCCAATTCATGGGCTAGATTTGTTTCAGGCATGAGAACAGAAAAAGCATAGCAGGAAGGAAGGAGAGGAAGAAAGAACGGAGTTACACAATTCCCCCCTCTTCTCAAAGATGTCAGTTCACCTGGGAGGACAAACCACACATCTTTGCTCCCATTTCTTCCCTTTGATTCAATGAAAAACCTACAAAAATGTCAACCTGACCTTAGCTGAACTCACTTGTTAGTGACTGACAATACATTTTTTGAAAAGTATATTACCTCTTTATAATGAAATATAGTTAGTCCTCCACAGGTTTTCAATAAGGCATAATTTATAATTTCAAAAAATAATAGAGTTTGACAAGATTATGATATGAAACCTCCTCAAACAGCAATAATAGCAATCAAAAGTATGTATTTCTTTTTCAATCTCAATGAGAATGACTGTTTCTTGCATTATCATTTGTGTCTGCAAGTTGCTGTTGGAACAAATGTCTCATGCCTTCCAGAAACACGGAGAACAGGCCGGCTGATGATTCGGTAGATTCTGGTCCAGGGTTAACGAGGTCAAGATTCTGGTACCCTGAGGTGGCTTAGCAGCTAACACATTCCAACCTTCAGGCTTTGCTCACCGACTTAGAAGGCCCTGACCTCTACCCTCCACTGCCCCCCACCAATCTCTGTCTGATTAACCCATGAGAACCAGTCAAACATATCTTTCCCTTGAGGGTGTTCTTGATGCTTTGTTTTATAAATGTGTGTGAATGTTGCAACTTTGCCTGGCTTCAAAGTCAAAGGTTGCAAACTGATACCCATTCAGAGGACAAATAAGTCCTGCAAATGGACAGGACAACGGAGTGGAAGTCATAGGTGAGCCGTGAACAGAAGCAGACGCTGCCAACAACCAGCTATGTTCCTGCTCAGGACTGGGACCCGGTGTGTCCAGATCTTCCCACTTTTCAAGAAAAGTCAGAAATCTGTATTTCACATAACATTTGAGTTATTTGCTGGCAAGTGTTAGGTTTTACCATACGAAAGTTATCTTTATAGATTAAAAACAGTCAAATAATAATTTCAGATGGTATGATAGGGTAAACAATGGTCCTCAAAGATATCTCTGGGACCTGAGCATATGCCTTATATTAAAAAAAAAAAAAAAAAGAGGTCTTTGCAGATGGGTTTAAATTAAGCTTCTTGAAATGGGGAGGTTATCCTGATTATCTGGATCAGCCCAAAATGCAGTGATGAGTGTCTCCCTAAAAGGGAAGAGAGGGAGATCTCATGCAGAGGAAGAGGAGGACGTGGGCCACAGAGGCAGAGATTGGAGAGATGTGATCATAAGTCAAGAAGTGTCAGAGGTACTTGAAGCTGGAAGACTCAGAGAATGGATTCTCCCCTATAATCTCTGGAGGGAGTGCAGCCATGGAGACATCTGGATTTCAGCCCACTGGAACTGATTTCAGACGTTTGGCCTCCAGAATTGTGAGAAAATAAATGTACGTTGTTTCAGGACACTAAGTTTGTTAGTTTGTTACTGTAGCCACAGGAAACGGAGCCATACAGGTTAATTCAATACAATATGGGCAAATTCAAATATATTTACATATATATATATGTGTGTGTGTGTATATATATATATATATATATATATATATATATAAAGCCAAAAAATGACTGAGACAGTTCTCAATCAATTTAGAAGTGTATTTTGCCAAAGTTAAGGATGCAGGCTCAAGAGACAGGTCTGTGCCTTTCTCCAAAGAAAATTTTGAGGGCTTCAATATTTACAGGGGAAAAGCAGACTGGAGGAGAAAGAGGGAGGTTGTGGTCACATTACTGAATCCACATGTTCCAAGGGAAAAGCAACAGGTTGGGGAATAGTCAGTGATGTATTTCTCTGATGCTCAGTAAATCCACACCTTACGTAAGGTAAATGAACATACGTAACTAGCTGTGCAGATATTTAACCTTTGATCTGTAAGCTGTCTGCTTAGGAACAAAAGGAAAGGCAGCTTCTTGCATGACTCAGCTTTTAGCTTAAGCAGAGTGAACTGGGGTCGCAAGTTTTTATTTCCCTTTCACTAACACACACACACACACACACACACAAATAGTATGTTTACATAAACCCACACATGTATATGTGTGTGGAAAGATTGTGTGTGTGCACGCACATGCACGCATGTGTGTAAAGGCAACATGCAGGCCAGATAAAGCACATCTGCAAGGTAGATTTGTCCTTCAGGTAATTAATTTGGTCCATTTTAGAGTGTTTCTTTTTCATCATTCTCTTATCTGTAGTGACTGGCACTGTGCTCTATGCCTTCATCAAATGTTACTTGAAATCACTGCCAATGGAAATTAAAAGATTCTGCCAATACATCACGTAAGTCTTTGTATTTCCCAAAATCCCTATGCAGAGGTTTAATAACTCCAAATTCCCTTTACCTTCTGATGCAAGTCATTAAGAAAAAAGATGACCTCAAATATTGCCTTTAGATTCAATTTAATAAGTTCTGGGCACTATAAGATCCAGAGTCAGGGGAGAGCAGAAACTGTCAGAAAAAGTAAAGAAACAGTGAAGAAGTGAAATGCTTCAAAATCATGTTAATTGAACCATATTCAGTATGTGTAGTGAATTCTTATAATTTTATGCTGCCTCAGGATTCATTTTAAGTTGGACTTTCTCATACCAGAAGCAGGGCTCAGTCACCCTTGACGCAGGTTCCAATTCTCCACCTCCTCCCAGTTCCTGAAGGTGGCCAGATACCTTCTTTATGTAACCATCTCCTGGTGACCACCCGTGTATGGGACAGCTAGATACAATATACTTGACACCCCACTGACCCCCATGTTTCCCATGGACTGCATAGATATGCCACAGTGACCCCCTCTCAGTCACAGCATGTCTCCATAGGAGCTGGGGCCTGCCACCTCTGATCTTCCACCAGCAAGAACTCCTTAGAACTCCCCATGGGAAACCTGCTTGAGTCATGCCCGGGACCCCAGTAAAGGCGCTCGTTCTCAGGTCCCTCACTCTCTCTCTCACTCCCCACCTGCTGGTTGAGAGTGTATACCCTGCCCCCAGCTCTTCCCTGCCCTTGGCCCTGCAAGGTGTGCAGCCCTCTTCTCTCTGTAATCTGTAAGTAATTTAAAAAAAAAAACCTGCTTCTGTTTCTCCAGGTGTTTCGCTGTGCTGCCTCCTCTTTCTCACGTGACCAACACATCTGAACCCGACTTCTGTCCTGGCCAGGGTTCTCCTAGAGAGTGGCTATCTTGGATGATGGCCATTCTCAAAAAAGAGACCTGAAGACCAAATTAGAAGAAAACCAAACATCATGTAAGTCCACACATTTCGGCTGCTGCCTTTGCCAGGGTCCTTTGGATCTTGACCTGGCCTCTGGATCTAGTTTCTGAGGCTTAAACCTCCTCTTGGGTTTCCTAGAGGTCCCATGTTGGTATGCCTGACATAAATTCTTCTTGACCACTAAGTATGTTGCTATTGCTGGCAACTAAAACTAGCCAGTGGCTTCTTCAGGAGTCAGTTCAGCAGCTTTCCTTCTACTGTGGACTACACTAGTGTTATCCAAACTGTCAGTTCAACTGGGGTAAGAAGCTTGCACCAGAATGTGAATCAACACACTGCTTCCTTCATCAAGAAAGTTTTGTTGTGAATTTCAGCTGAGTCAAAATGTGTATTTAGTGATGTAATAATAGATTTACATTCCCTTGCAAGTTCTTTGTCTCATTAACAGTAACCACCACTGTGAGGACTGACAGCTGATCCACAGATCTCAGATAAAGTTGGCTGTTAGCCAACTTCCAGCTATCCTTTCTCCCACCTCCACCCTTCCCAGCCTCTCGTAATCACTACCCTGCACTCCACTTCTATGAGATCAACTTTTTTAGCTTCCACGTTTAGGTGAGATTATGAGTATTTGTCTTTGTGCACCTGGCCTATTTCACTTAACATAGTGTCCTCCAAACTTACCTATGTTGCTACAAATGACAGCCTTCTTTTTTAATTTAATTTTTTTAATTTTACTTTACGTTCTGGGGTACATGTGCAGATCTTGCAGGATTGTTACATAGGTATACATGTGCCATGGTGGTTTGCTGCCTCCATCTGCCCGTCGCCTACCTTCGGTGTTTCTCCCAATGTTATCCCTCCCCAATCTCCCCACCCGCTGCTATCCGTCCCCTAGCCCCCAAGTCCCCAAGCCCCCAACAGACCCCTATATATAATTGTATTTATGGTTTAAATATTAATAAAATCATTTAAATATGACTTGAAAGCC